>PVLC010000065.1:325100-343296 GCA_004027655.1 Graphiurus murinus
AATAACCCCTCTCTCTAGCAACCCGTCTTCCACTAGCAACCCACAAACTTTCTTCCCAGGACTTCCCCAGCAACCCGGCCAACCTCTTCCCAACCGCTTCTTCTTCCCAACCAATTCCTCCCAGAACTTCTCCCAGCAACTTCCCAGCCCAGCAACTTCCCAACCAGCCTTTCCCCAGCAGCTCTTTCAGCCGCGCTTTTAGCCGTGCTCTTAGCCGTGCTCTCTCTATGCGAGAGGTGGAGGTTTTTATACCTGCACCGGGCCTAAGCCACGAGGTAACTCATACAGCTCTCACCTGGCCCGGCCACGAGTCGGGCGTGCTGGTGCATGCGCTCTGGCGTGGCACAGCCCTAGAATGTTATTCACCTGTAGCTGCTTCTGGCACTTTACCAGGCGCCATCTAGAGGCGAGGTCTAGCCGGCCGAACTAGGCCCCCGACAATGAACTGTAATTATGACTATAGTATCAACTCATCTTTTTAGTAATTTTTAAAATGGACTTTATTTTTAAACAGTTATTTAGATTTATAGCAAAATTTAGCAGGAAATACAGAGATTCCACCATTTTAACATACACCGACCAGAGGGTTGACATTATTTGTTAAATTGCTATCAGTTACCTTTGATGGTATTAATTTTGTTGTTGTTGTTGTTACAGTAGAAGGTAAATCTTTGTATCACCAAGTGAATCATTTTGTATTCTTTTGGCCTATCTTATTCTCACCTGCCACTGCAGTAATCATTTCTGGGTCCTTCTGCCACCCTGGACCCAGACAGAATTTCAGGGAACAGGTTGTGGAATCTGTCTTCCTCTTGTTTGCTGAGGGGAGCAGGTAATGCCCAGACATGTGAGAATCAGGTTTGACCCCTGGGGCAAACTTCCATGGGAGGAAGCTGGCATATAGCTTTCATCCTCCTTCTCTCCTTCCCTTGATCTGACCCGTTGTGGCCAAGGACAGGCTGTCTCCCCTTCATGAAACATGGCCAAATCGTTCAAGCACTGCCATGAATTTACTTTTCATCCTCCTTGGCTTTATTTTTCTTTTCTGCCACTCTTACTGCTCCCAAGTAAAGCACCAGCACACAGCTTATCCTCAGGTTTTATTTTCTGGAACTTGGCTAATTTCCTACAAGAATCAAAGATTCACAAAGGGAAGAGTTTTATTCTATTTTACTCTTTGCTTAAAATATTGCCTCACTAGCTGTGTGCAGTGGTTCACACCTGTAATCCTAGCATTTGGGAAGCTGAGAAAGAATGATCACAGGTTCGAGGCTAGCGTGTGGTAACTTAAAAAGACCCTGTTTCAAAATAAAAAACAAAATAGCTCAGAGGTAGAATGCCCCTGGATTCAAACTCCAGTATCATGCGTGCATGCATGTGCACATGCACAAGCACACACACACACACACACACACACACACACACACACACACACACTAAAATTGCCTGGCACCTACTATGTGCATACTGTATTTTTGTATTTTGAAATATTAATGAATGTATTGGTTCAGGGCATAACTCCTGGGCTCAGCTCTGAGACTCCCCAGTAGCTGGGACTAAGGTGTGTACCGCCCTACCCAGGATTCTGGCTTTTACTTAAGGAAGAAATCATGTTGTGAGTTGTCTCAGCAAGTTGTCTCAGCTGTATTACTCAGCCCAAATGGAGTCTATTAGGTGCTTATACTGACTACCCCAGGGACACAGGATAAAGAGATGGAGCAACAGTTAATACACTTTGACAGAAAAGACATATCTATTTCTAGGGTTCTCATTATTGTAACTTCTACATGTTGCCTCAATTCTTTTTTAATACCCTTTTACATATCACAGTATATCACAATGAGGTCCAGAGGGATAGAAATATACATGCACACAGCCCTTGGTGTGTTACTCTCCAATCATATCCTGTCCCTCCTCTTCCCTGTACATGCTATTGAGATTGAACTGATAATTTTGTATATGTATAGCATCATCTGAGAACTGTTTCTTTCATCAAGTCTCAGTCCCTCCCTTAATCTTCTTCCACTATTTTACTGGAATTTTTCTCAATTATCTACATTCTCTTGTTTCCCAATTTCTCTCTCTAGTTTTCACATGTGAAAGAAAGCATTCCTTCACTTTCTGAGACTGCCTCAATTCTTGATGCTATTATTGTGAGCCTTCCTTTTTTTTCGTGTGTGGTACTATGGGTTGAACTCAGGAGTATTCTACCTCTGAACTACCTGCCCACCTGTTTTTTTTTTTTTTTTTAATTTTTGAAACAGGATCCTGCTAAGTTACTGTGTGCTGCTGTCCTCAAACCTGTGATTCTCCTTTCTCAGCCTCCCAAGCACTGGGATTAGAGTCATGCACGACCATGCCCTGCTATGAACCTTCCTTTTGCTGCACCTAAAAAATGAGATATGAGACAGAGGGCTGTTATTAAGTTACATGTGCTTTGATCAAACTTGGATGGATACTTGAAATGGTGAATCTTTTCCTCTTTTTCCTTTTGTGGGGCTGAGAGCAAAGGCCTATTTTCCATCATCCTGTTGGGCTGTTGTGAGAAATCTGTTTTCGGCTATTATTATTGAAATCATAGGGGATTGTATTTGTTGCAGGTTTTATGGACAATGCGCCCTTTATCCCCAGAGAATGGTTGGCAATATGTATGAAAGCAATTTGTCACATCTGCAAATGCTAAAATGACCAACAACCACCAAAGTGATGGAGGTACCGACACTGCATAAGAGCTATGAGAATGTGCAATACTTTTCTTTAAAGGTACGTTTATTCTCACATCACCCCAACAATGTCTGTGAATCATACACAAGTAAAATTTGCGTATGAACCAGAGGCAAGACGCAACAGTGCTCACAGCCCTGGGTTTGCTGTTCGTAGATATAGGTCAAGGCCCTGTGTTTAGTGCCAGCTCTCTCACTTATCAACTAGAGAAAACGAGGCCTCCTTCACTTCTTACAGAACTGTTAGGAAGACCAAGAAAAGTTACAGCCTGTGTGAAATACTACATAAAATTAGGTATTGTTATAGTGTGTATGAAAGAGGCATATAGTACCACGAACATTTAAGTTTTATGATTCCTTGGGTGTTTTTCTTCTTGTTTCATACCTTCCTTTTTCTTTAGGTCATTACCCCATCTCTTATTCCCTATAGTGATTGTCATAGCCTCAGACCTGACTGGGTCCTGCTTTGCAGTGTGGGAGGAGGTGTCAGATCCTGGGAAGCTTGTGGGCTTTGTAGTTGCACAAATATAGATTGGCATGCTCTGTCCTCTGCCCCTGATGAGCGGTGGAGCACTGGACATGTGATTTGACTTCCCTGGGGCTCAAATTCAGTGCCATCTTCTCCAAGGACAAACACTATCTCAAGTATAGTAGGAAACATTCAGTTATGCCTCATATTTTAGGATATCAGAGTTTCCTCCCCTCAAGCAGCCTGTGGAACATTAAGTTGTCACATAATGGGCTTAAGGTCTCATGTAACACATCAACTCCTAATTCAACAGACAGACAAGTAATGGGATCACGCCTCTACCTCTTAAAAAACATTTAAATGTATCTAAATATATTGGATGAGTAAGATTCTCTTTTAAAAAATATTTTTATAGAGTTACTCAAAAGCTTAAATCTATGGTATAGTTGAAAAATACTATTCTGCATTATAATAAAGTTCCAGGATCACAGATAAAGAGTGGATCAGGGCAATACAGGCTTGGTATAGACTCAAATCTGCATTAGAAGCTGGGCTCCAGTTCTCTTTCTCTCTTGTTTCCCTTCTCACCCCATCCCTCTGCTCCCTTCCCTTCCTCCTTCTCATTGTCTTCTTCCTCCTTTCTTTTATTTTTTTATTGAGATGAAATTCACATAACAAAATTAACCATTTAAAGTGAACAATTCATTGACACTAGTACATTTATAATATTACACACCCATCTCTACTTCCAAAACATTTTTATTACTGCAGAGGGAAACCCCACACCCATTAAGCAGTTACATCTCATTCCTTACTCTTTTTAGCCACTGGAAACCAGCAATCTGTTTTCTGTCTTTATACATTAACCCAGTCTGCATATTTCATATAAACAAAATTATACAATATGTGAGCTTTGTGTCTATGTTTTTCACTGAGCATACTTTTTTAAAGGTTGACTTGTATTAGTGCTTCATTCCTTTTCATGATTTAGTATTATTCCACTGTGTGTGTGTGTGTGTGTGTGTGTGTGTGTGTGTGTGTGTGTGTGAGATAATTGGCTTATCCACTCACTCATTGGTGGAGGTTTGATTCGCATTTTATTTTTAAAGACTATAAATCAAATGGTAGGGTCTCTCTGCTTAAAACTCTCACATAACACAGGATAGAAGTTGAAAACCTACCAACAACCTAAAATGCTCTGGTCCATGTTTCTTTTCTGACCTGACATCCTCTCCACCTTCCTCACTGGCTCTAGTCTGGGTATACAGGCTCCCTACCTTTATTGAACATGCTAAGTGTGCTCTTCCCATAAGGCCATCCACACTGTTTCTTTTGAATGAAAAAGATATCATCATAGCTTACTCCCTTACTTCATTCAAACTATTGCTTTAGTTACCTTTCTATTGGGGTCTTCTATGATCATCTTGTTCTCTATTTCCATACCCACCTCAGCACCCCATCTCCTGAGGGAAATTGTCAGGATGAAAAATGGAGTCTCTATTGTCAAAAAACAAATCGGTGAATCAGTCCAGGAGGTGATGAAGGAGAGGAACTTATGCCTGATAAGAAGTGTCACAAAAGGTTCAGCTGCACTGCAACTTTGCACAAAGGCCACAGCCACCTTACACAGAATGCACTTCTGTGGGTCACTTCTACAGCATGTTCTGTTCACTGATGCATGCCTACCCTTAGTACAGCCTCAAGGATAACACACACTCGGTAAGTATTTGGTGAATGAATGCATTTGTGAGGTGGAGGGAAAACCTACAGAGGATGAGTTACCCAGTGCAGGCCCAGGACACTCGGGCCAAGGTTCTCGAGACGCTTCTCCTCTCACATTCCCTTTATCCACACCCCCTTCCTTCCTGTTCTGTCCATCTGCACTGCTCTCACTCCTTCTCCATCTTCTTCTCATCTCTATCTCTCACTATGCAAACATGACAGAAACAAGTTTCCTGGATGGAATGGTCCAATAGAGAGAGAACTACCTATTCTAGAGAGGAAAAAAAAAATCAAAGTATCATTGTATTAAACATATTGATCTATCCATAATTATTTTCCATCTATAACTTTTGGTGTTATCCTAGAAAAATATGTTGAATTTCAGAGTCTTATTTATATATTTATTTTTGGCACTGTGGATTGATCCCAGGAGCATTCCACCTCTGAGCCACACCCTAACCCCCTCCACTTTAAATTTTGAAACAAGGTCTTGCTAAATTGCTGAGATTGACCTTGAGCCTGTAATCCTTTTATCTCAGTTTCACAAGTACTGAGATTACAGGTGTGTGCACCACCACACTTGACTCAAGTTTTTTTTTTTTTGATAATTGGTTTAAAATAGTTCCACCTACTCCTTATATACAGCTGTATTGATTTTAGGGTTTATGACCGTAAAGAATTATGGCAGTCACTGAGGCCATTAAACATCATACTTCAGCAAGATGCTGTCTATTAGAAGCTGCACCGCTATTTTATCTACCACCAAGAAAGGAAAAAGAAAAGTGCTGATGATTAACTATGACACAGTACTTTCTTAACTTTTAATACTTGGCTGTTGCTTTGCAAGTAAATGTGCAATTTTAGTCATTCCCTTAAAGACAGATATTTGCTTCTTTGCTATTTTGGGCCTTTATTGTTTTTTTTTTTTTTTTTTTCCCATAGAAGGAAAGAAAATAAAAAGTTGTGTTGTAGAGGACTGGACCTGGGCTGGCCTCCTCTGCATGAATTGGTGAGTTCATTTGTTCATTGGGTACACTGGGTCATCAGAGACCACAGCCAGAATTCTTTGGGGTGGGACAAGCCTTACATTTTAAGGGAAATGATTGCCACGCTGACGTGTGTGTGAAGTGGAGAAGTGGAGCCATTGTTATGTGTTTGGGGAGATCAATTGTTTAAATTTTTTCCCATGCATTATGCAGAAGTGGCCTCCTTAAAATATCCACTTGATGGTCCTAGTCTGCCCTCTGGATGCTTGTGAGGGTAATTGAATCCTCATGGCCACACACCCTGATGAGGATGGCTCATTGTCATCATCACTTCTCACTTTCTTCAACCATTTCTCAAGGCTTCTGGAGCCTTGTGATGAGCTTTAACATTATTCAAGGTATTGTACATACATTTGTTATTCATTGTCTGATACATATAATGCAGTAGCCACCCCTTCTACTCTGCTTCAATGAGTATCATTGGGCTAAACCTTTTGTTTAAATTACTCTATGTGTTTTACTTACAACAACTTATGGAAGTAGGTCTATTTATTGTTGCATTTTAATGATGACAGAAACTGAAATTTAGGATTAATAACTTGTCAAAGCCACACAGCTAGTGAGTGGTGCATAAGAGGTTTAAAGCCCAATCTCCTAGTAATTAAAGCATTGTTGTTGTTGTTGTTGTAGGTACTGGGGATTGTACCCAGGGGCATTCTACCTCTGAGCTATAACTCCAGTCCCATTTTCTACTTTTATTTGGAAGCAGGGCCTCACTAAATTGCTGAGCCTGGCCTCAAACCTGCCATCCTCTTGTCTCTGCTTCCCAACTACTGGAATTACAGGTGTGTGCCACCACACCTGGCAATAGCAATTTTATGTTTCTGTATTAGACACTTGTGTAAGTGATACAATAAACATACAGGCAGGCAAGCAGAGAATGATCTTCTCAATTGTTGCCCCCAGGACATTATATGCTCTTCTGTTACTTAGGATACTTTTGGGACTCCCCTTTGGAATTGCCTTCGGGCCCTGTGTGCTGAGTATCCTCTACCTTTAGATCATCCTTTGAGGTTGTGTTGTCCATTTGTTAAAGGAGTCCAGTGAGGCAGGTCCACTGACCCAGAGACGGCAATGACAATAGGGTGAAAGTTTCCAGCCATAGAAACACGGTGGCAAAGCAGAGCATGGGCATTCTTGAGATATGTGTGATCTTTGAGTGATGATGATTTGAGGGATATGAGACATTTGTGGAAATGAAACTACCAGGGATTAAAAATAGCCAGAGCCCACATCAACTTCACTTTTTAATACCAGCAATGTGAACTGTGCAGAAGTTTTGTTGGAACACATCAGGGATCCCAAATTTGCCACTCAGAGAAGTCCATGGCTCCTGGAAGTGTTTTGTGTGGTCCTTTTATTGCACCCACATAATGTGTTAGTAGGCTATGCAGTTAGGCAGATTTTTTTTTTTTTTTTTGCGGTACTGGGGATTGAACCCAGGGGCATTCTGCCTCTGAGCTACATCCCCAGCCCTATTTTTTATTCTTTATTTTGAAACCGGGTCTCACTAAGTTGCGGAGTGCCTCACTAGGTAGCTGAGGCTGGCTTCGAACCCGGATCCTCCGGTCTCAGCCTCCCAAATGCTGGGATTACAAGTGTGCGCCACCACGCCCGGCTGCAGTTAGGCAGATTTTAGGCCTGGTGACAATATAAGCAGTTGAAGCACAAGTGTCCTACATCCAGCCTGGCAGGGTGTTTATGTTAATTCCCCGCCCTCTGTAGCCATGTGAGCGTTTGTTTGTTGCATCCCTAGAGCTCATGCTTTCTTTCCAAGAGAACTTTGAATAGTAGGCACTCCTCTAAAAATGTGCAGGCATTTCATGTTCCAGTTCAAACACCCTTTCTGCCACTCTAAGCCAAAAATAATTCTTCCTTTTCCTGAATTTTTATAACATTTCTGTGAGCCTCGCTTGGCATTCTCCATCTGCTGTGTCCTGCTGTCACTCTTTGTGAATGGATCTTTGTCACTTAATAGAGTGTGTGTTGGGCTCTTCAAAGGGATCCACTCACTTTGGAGACAGCAGCAAATCCTCCCAAGGTTTTAGACTTCTCTCTGTATTCTTTTCTTTGTTCCTGTTCCTTTGTCAGCCGGCTCACCTGATTTAGAGGTCAGTCTTGGGTTCTGATGCTTATTGATTTTGTCTAGCTTTGATGAATGTCTCACAATCATATTCCTAGTGTTGTCTTGTCCTTGTTCCTACATTAACTCTCTTCTTGTTGGGCTTTGGTGACCTATCTCTGCTTCTCAGAATATGACCCTGGGGCTGCACCTAGCTCTTATTTGGGGGCTGCTAACCAAAATGAAACTTACTTATTGCCATAGGAAAAACTGGGACAGAATTGAGGATAAGAATCCATGGAGCAGCTGCCTGCTAATTCCCTAGTATCTAGAACTGTTCTTTGAATAGGCAGGTACTTAAGAAAAATTTGTGAATGGAATAAGTCAAAACAAAAACAAAGCAGCTCTAGTAGCATCTCATAATGAGGAAAGGTAAGTATTTATTTGATCCATGTTGGATATACTTTTCTCCTCTGAGGGGGTACTGGAGATTAAACCCAGGAAAATCCTATCTCTGGGCTACACCCCATCACCTTTTATTTTTTTTTTTTATTTTGAAAGAGATTCTCTGGATGCTGGGCAACCTGTGATCCTCCTGTCTCAGACTCCCAAGTACGAGGATTACAGATGTGAATCACTGCATCTAGCAGGATGTGCTTTTTCTTTAGATGAGGCATTATGGTAGATGCGAAAGACTCAAAGATGAAAAGATATGGTCCTGTTATGGTGTGATCTGGAAGGTCTCCTACAAGCTCATGTGTTGCAGGCTTGGTCCCCAGCTGGTGGTGTTATTGGGAGGTGGTGGAAACTTTAGGAGGTAGAGCCTAGTTGGAAGAGATGAGTCACTGGGGGCATGGATTTGAATGGTATATCTTGTCCCTAGTTGCCTACTATGACATCCTTCTTCACTTTAGGCCCAAAGCAATGGAGCCAGTCCATCTTGGACTGAAACCTCTAACCATGACCCCAAATAAATCTTTCTTCCTTTAAGTTGTTTTTCTTAGATATTTTGTCATAGTGGCAGGAAGCTAACACAGCCCCTTTCCTCAAGGAATTCCTGCTCTACTGGATGTCCAGTTGGAGGAAAAGTCTGAATGATAGTGATGGCAGAGCACCTATTCAATTTTAGACCTTATCCCAAGTCCATTTCCAGAGAAATCTTGAAAATATTAGGGGAATTACAACTTCTGAGCTAGAAAAAGTTTTGCTGCTGAGTGCAGAGTGTTGGTTCTAGAGGGAGAAGCTGATCCAGGTGAAGGATTTGGCAAAGAGGCAAACATAAAATCCACTTGGAGTCATGAGCAGCTCCCCCAGGACTGCCCTTTCTATCCCTTGGTTAATTTTTCAGGGATTAGTTAGAAAAGGAGATTTTCTTTCTTCTTTTTTAATTTGTGCATTGTAATCATACATCACGATGAAGTTCAGAATGATAAAGACATACATGCACACAACACTTGGTAAGCTCCCCCCTCCAGATCTCCCCCACTCCCTCTCCATGCATGATATTGAGATTGGCATTGATAAATTTGCATATGTAAATCACATCAATTGAAGTGTTTCCGTTGTCATCAGATCTCCCTTCTGCCCACCAGCTTCCCTCCTGTAGACCCCCTCCATCACTCCAGCAGGGGCTCTCCTCCGAAAAGGAGATTTTCATATGAGGAATAAAATGAATGGTCATGCAGCCTCTTGGAGCTCAGGTTTTCTCACCAGCATGGCACAACTTTAAAAATAAGGCAATGTGCTGTGATATGTGTCCGAAGTTCTGAATTCTCTTTGGAAATGGGCCCAATCTTGCCTGCAAACTTGAGCATTTATGTAACATCACCGATGGCATGGTCAATGTCTTTAGATAATAAGGCATGCTCTAAAAATAGAACAATTGAAATGCTCGTCCTCTATATAAACTGTAAGTCGTCTTCCACGGCATTTCATTAAGGAGGTGGCTTTGAGGGTTGCAGAAGTAGGTTATCTTCTCATCTAACCAACTCCACTCTGTCTCTGGCTGCTGTGGCACGAGAGCCGTGGAGGGGGAAATGTGGGTGAGCTGCACTCTGAGGTCTGGGTTGCTGTGTGTCACACTGTCTCTTGCCATTGCCAAGCACGGGCCATCTCCAATCTCCTTCTCCAAAAGCTGTTATTCAAGGGGATTATTATCCCAAGCGGTCGACGCCCTCTACGTCAAGGCAGGTTGGCTCAAAGCAACAATGCCAGTAAGTATTAGGCCTTGAGTAGGAGGATGATCCAAAGGACATAGTCCTGGGAACAACTTATTTCTCTTTGTTTTGTTGTAGGAAGATCGCATAAAAAATATACGACTATTAAAAAAGAAAACAAAGAAGCTGTTCATGGTAAGCCCAGAAGCCTTTTTGATTTCTAGGTTTCTACTTGGTTGATGCTCTTTTCCCTGCATTTTAGTTTAGTCATTAAGTGATACTCCAGGGTCTATTTCAGTGGTATTTAAAAAACCCAACTACTCATACCTTAGGCAATTTCTTACATCTTCTTCGTAGACAAACTGCAGATTCCAAGAACAGCTGCTCTCCTTCTTCGTGCAAGATGTTTTTGGCCAACTCCAATTACAAATTTTGGAGGAAAAAAACTTTGTGGAGGACTTTTATAGCCTTAGGCAGAAATTGAGCCGCTGTGTAAGTATACAGGACAAACAAGGTCAGTTGGAACCTAGAAACTTACCTAAAAGCACCATGTGGGAAGCTGTCTCCATACCAGTGGGCGAGTAAGAAGGGTGTTCTGATTGTTGGCCTGTAGTCCCAGAGGAGAGGCCATCACCAGGGAAATAGCAGCAGAGAACCATGAGCAGCTCACAATGCCTATGTATTAATTCTTAAAGGATACCGCATACAATATATTGAAAGAGCTGAAATAACATGAAATATTCCTCAGGTAAATATTCTTTTAGCCATTCTCTTATTTCATACTACCTAAGTCATTCCCTCATTCACTTACCAATACTCCTTGAGACCAACTTTGTGCCAAAACCTATTCTAGGCTAGTTACTCCCTTTCTCCTTCATTTCTTCCTTTCTTCTTTCCTCCCCCCTCCTCCTTCTTCCTCTCTCTCTCTCCCCCCTCCCCCATAATAATGAGATTTTTATATTGTCCTTTTTCTTATTTACTTTTAAAGTAGTTGTACCCTTTGTAAAAGACATAGTCACAGTCAAAAACCTCAAAAGCCGGAGCATGTCTGCTTTCATACTTAGATTATTTGGTGCCTCAGTATGGCTACGGTCACAGTAAGCAATGGGGAATTAAGAAGGTAAAAGTGACTATGTTCCTACAAAGGCATCTACAGTAAGAACACACCATTGTGGGGGTGGGGGAAGCCAGGGTTTTGCAACAGTAGTTGAATTGCTTCGGCTGGGAGCATTGAATCCTTCTGTGACTCTTTCTGGGCTCCAGCTCCAGCAACGCTTCTTTCAGCCTCCTGTGCTTGCTTGCACCTTGCAGATAGTGCAGAGCTGGAAGAAGGGATCATTGTTGCAGCCCTCAGATGCCAGATAGAAATGAAATTTCTACCCTTGGCATCTTGTCAGTGAGAATTATACACCAGGCAGGTGCAGGTGGGTTTTTATTTTGTAAGAGTTGTGATGTTTCTTTCTTGTGGTCCACTACAGTGCTCATAAACCCAAACCTCCCAAGTACAGAGGCATTTCATGACTGTGCACCGGTCAGTTGGGTAAAAAAAAAATCCAACATATTTACATTCTCTTTTTCCTGGTTTAGTTTGTGTTTAAGTAATGTCTTTGGGACTTGGGATGCATGGGTTTTCACAAATATTCTGATAAAATAACAATGATAAACCTATAAACTGGTACTTCTTTGTAGAACACACAGAGAGAGGACCCTGGGTCACTTTCCTTGCCTGGAATATTAGAAAGGTCATCACTTACCTTTGGTTTATTCTGTGCTTAACCAATTAGGTGGTTTTCTTGAGACAAGAAGTAATTAAAAAGTCTCTTACATGTAAATTAAATTGTGTAACTTTACATTTCATTTACCACCAGTTGATTATGTTATTATCACTCTCAGTAAGTTTATCCCATAGAAAGACATGAAGAGGAGAATAAAGGACTTGATATAGGGGAAATAATGAGGCCAAGGATAGACACTGCAGGCCAGAGTGCAGCCATGCAAAGGGATAAGAGAGCCTTTCACCCTTCAGTGTCTGGAACATGAGACCCTCCACAGCCTTCTCAGTGGGAATTGGGTTTCTCTTTCCACTTGGAGGCACTGCTTCCTATGTGTAGGTACATAAGCTATATGGTACATTAGCCTTGGGGTTTAACTGACACTATTTTAAGTGGAGTTTGGCAATGGTGGTGAGGCACTACAGGTATCCTTGCCCAATACTATGCATGTATGGGGACTCCTGGGATCCCCAAATCCATGTCTGTTTTATCATTGACTTGATTTCATCCACTCAGACAACTAAACATGTCATTATAGTCATAACTCAAATCAAGCAATATTCTAGATGAACACTTTGAAAAATCAGCTCTGACTAGGAGCTCTTGTCTTTCTTGATTTGTTCTTTGAGTAGTTTTTTCCTAAAGGGACTTTGATCTGTCTATCTGTCAGAGATGCTGCCTTCACGAGGGTTGGGGCTGTGGGGCACTTCTTAGTTGCTGGCGCCCCCTTGTGTCCGAATATGAGCGCATCAGGCAACCAACTTCCCCCAGTGCCCAGAACTGCGCCTTCTTCTTACATCTTCCCTCCACTCACTTTTTGGGGTGAAAATATTTGAAATTTCCTTTTAACCAGGTTGAAATGTACAAGACATTATTTCTTTCTATATTCACAATACTGTGCAATATATTTCTTTTGGTGGTACTGGGGATTGGACCCAGGGAGCTCTACCACCGAGCTACACTCCAGCCCTTTTTATTTTTTATTTTGAGACAGAGTCGCTCTCTAAGTTGCCCAGGTTGGCCTTGAACTTGGAATCCTCCTGCCTTCGCCTCTCAAGTGCTGGGATTACAGGCTCATGCCACTGTTCCTGGTTGCTGTATAGTCTATCTTAAAGTGAAAAAACAAAATTACCCATTCCTCCTGTCAATTGAGGCTTGTACTCTTTAGCCATCATCTCCACATTCTGTCCACTTCTGATCTCTGTAACCACCATCCTACTTTCTACCTCTTTGAGTTCATTTATTTATTTATTTATTTATTTATTTATTTATTTATTTATTTTTGCGGCACTGGGGATTGAACCCAGGGGCATTCTACTTCTGAGATACACCCCCAGTCCTATTTTTATTCTTTATTTTGAAATTTCACTAAGTTTCACTAAGTTGCAGAGGCTGGCCCCAAATCCGGATCCTCCAGTCTCAGCCTCCCAAGTACTGGTATTACAAGCGTGTGCCACCACGCCCGTTGAGTTCATTTAATTTATTGGGGCATTGTAATCATACATCATGAAGAATTTCAGAGTGATAGAGACATACATGCACACGGCACGTGGTGAACTTGCCTCTGCTCCCAACCCATAATTTCAAAATCCACTCATCAGTTGATGGACATATAGGTTGGTTCAATAATTTGGCTACTGTGAATTGTTGCTGTTATAAACATAGATGGGCATTCTGAGTTCAATTCAGGAGTGATGTAACTGGGTCATTTGGTAGTTCCATTTCTATTCTTCTGAGGAAACTCCACGCCGATCGACAAAGTGGCTGCACTAATTTGCAATTCCACCAACAATGTATGAGTTCCTATTTCCCCAAATCCTCACTAACATTTATTATTGTTTGTATTTTTGACTGACATTCTAATTGGGGTTAGGTGGAATCTCAGTGTAGTTTTGATTTGCATCCCTCTGATTGATAATGGTGTTGAACATTTTTCCCCCGTATATTTATTGGAATTTGTATTTCTTCTTTTGTGAAGTTATTTTTTTTTGACTAAGTGGTGGCTCATCAGGGTAACAGGACAGTGTGAGGAGAGGCTGAGGAAGAGGGTAGAGGCTGGGATGAGCCCCTGCTGGCCAGGGGTGCCATTCCCTCAGAATATAGCATACAGCTTGCAGGAAGGCTTTGGACCTGCAAAAAGTTTGAGGATTCTCATGCATGAAAGTAATTCTAACAGTAATATGTATGCTCTCCATATATATCTTGAGTGTGTTTCATATTTGTCAATGTATTTATATGTTTATTAGCATTTTGAAGTATAATTGACATACATTTAATTAAACATATTCAAAGTATAGAATATAACATATATATGTTATGTATATAGATATAGTTTCACACACACACACACACACATACACACACACATGTGAAACCACCACAATTATTTAAGATAATGAACACATTTATTATCCTCAAATGTTTCCCAGTGCTTCCCTGTTCCTCTCCTTCTGTCCCCAGGAAACCACTAATCTGTTCTCTGACATTATAATTTAGTTTGAATTTTATAGAATTTAATGTAAATGGTATTATTTTGGGGTAGGAATGGTCTGGCTTCTTTCTCCCAGTCATTAAGCTATTTGAGATATGCTCATATTATTGCATATATCAATAATTCATCCCCTTTTTATTGCCAAGTGACAGTCCACTCTAATTGTTTATCCAGCTATTGAATAGACCTTTGTTCTCATTCTCATATTTTGGCTGACATAAATACAGCTTCTATGAACATACACGTACATATCTTTGGAGAGATATTTTGGTTATTCTTGGGTAAATATCTGGGAGTGGAATGGCTGGATCACATATTAGGCATATGTTTAACTTTATAAGAAACTGACAAAGTGTTTTCCAAAGTGTTTGTATAACTTTATATTTCTATCTGTAATGTATAAGAATTCAAAGTGCTCAATACTCTGGCTATCACTTAGTATGGTTAGTGTTATATAATTTGCAAATATTTTCTCCTAGCCTATTACATTTTTCATTATCTTAATAATTTCTTCAGAGAAGAAGACATTTAAAATTTTATGATGTCTAATTTATCAATTTTTTCTTTAATAGACTAAAGAAATGTTTGTTTAAATAATTTAAATAGACTAAATAATAATTAAAATATTTAAATAATTAAAATATTAAATTAACAATTAAATAATTAAAATATTAAATTAAATAATTTAATAGACTAAAGAAATGTTTATTTAAATAAAGGTCACAAAAAATGCTCTCTCTGTTCTCATGTAGAAGTTTTCTAGTTTTACTTTCAGGTTTCACTTTGAGGTCAATAACTGTTGTACATCTATTAAGATGATGTAATATAATTTTTATATTTGAGATAGTTGAAACAATGAATTACAGTGATTAATTTTTAATTTAAGCCAAATTCGCATTTCTAGTACACTCTATTTAGTAATAATGTATTATTCCTTTCATATATTGTTTTACTTAACTAGTTAAAACTTCGATAAAAATTTTGCATTGACTTATACGAGTGATGTTAGTCTATAGTTTTCTTTACTTGTAGTATCTTGTTAATATCATTTGATATTAACACCATGCTGGCCTCATCAAGCAAGTTGAATGATGTTCTCTACTATTTGATATTCTGGAAGAAGTTGTATGTAATTATTATTTTTCTTAAATGTTTGGTATGACTTACCAGTGAAAACATTTTTGCCTAGAGTTTTCCTTGCAGGTTATTTTTTTATTAATACTTTTATTGGTACAGTAGAGTCTCACATTGTAATGTAGTTCACAGTGATAGGGATACATAGGCGCACAACACTTGGTGAGCTTTCTCCACTCCGTCCCCACTCCCCCTTCCCCATACATGATATCGAGATTGGCGTTGGTAACTTCTCACATGTACATAACTTCAGCGGCAGTGTTGCCTTCATTAATTCTCACTATCAGCCTCCACCCTCCCCTGAACCACCTCCCTCACTTCACAGGGGTTTTGTTCTCCATTATCTAAAGTCCCTCTTGTATCCCAATAACTCCCTAGCTTCTGCATGAGTGAAAATATATGACCCTTCACTTTCTATGACTGGTTAATCTCACTTAATGTTCTCCAGGTCCATCCATTTTCTTGCAGGAGGATTGTGTGTGTGTGTGTGTGTGTGTGTGTGTGTGTGTGTGTGTGTGTCACTAGGGATTGAACGCAGGTGCATTCTACCTCTGACCTACACTCCCAGTCCTATTTTATTTTTATTTTGAAACAGGGTCTCACTAGGTTGATGGAGTCTCACTACTTGCTGAGGCTATCCTCAAACCTGTGATCCTCTTGTCTCAGCCTCCCAAGTACTGGGATTACAAGCATGCACCACCCTGCCTGACCTTGCAGGGGGATTTTAAACTACATATTCTATGTTTTAACAGATACAAAGCTATTCGGATTATCTATTACTTCTTGTGCAAGCCCTGGTAGTATGCATCTTTCAAAACTTTGTTCATTTTATCAAATTTATCAATTTATTTTCTTTTTATACTTTCATTGGTACATTGTAATTATACATCATAGCGAGATTCAAAGTGATACAAACATACATGTACATAGCACTTGGTCTATTTCCCTCCACATCCCACTCCTTGCCCTCTCCTCCCTCCCCGTACACGCTACTAAGATTGGTAGTGATACCTTCATATATGGACATAGCATTATTTGAACTGTTTCCTTCCTCAATTCTCATTTTTCACCTTCCTACCTCCCTCCCTCCCCCAATCTCCTTCCACTATTCTACTGGTCTTTCTCCTCATTTATCTGAAGTCCATTTTATTTCCTATTTTCTCTCTAGTTTCCATATATGAGAGAAAATATATGACCCTTGACTTTCTGAGACTGCTTATCTTAGCATAATCTCTAGTTCCAACAGTTTTCCTACAAATGACATACTTGTGGTTTTCATGGTTGAGTAAATTTCATTGTGTGTATACATCACATTTTCTTTATCCATTGCTTGTTGACAAATACCTAGGTTGGTTCTGTAATTTAGCTATTGTGAATTGTGCTGCTATAAACATGGATATGCATGCATCACTCTAGTATTCTAAATTCACTTTTTTTAAAAAAAGATATTGAGGAGTGGTATAACTGGGTCCCCAAAACTCGGGAAATAAAGCCAAAAATCAATAAATGGAATGCCATCAAATAAAAAAGCTTCTGCGCAACAAAAGAAACAATCAAGGGTCTGAAAAGAGAGCCTAAAGCATGGGAGAAAATCTTTGCCTCTATTCCTGTGATTAAAAATACTAATATCTAGAATATATAAAGAACTAAAAAAGGTAACCCAATTAAAAATAGACACTTGAACTGAATAGATACTTCTCAAAAGAAGAAATACAAACGGCCAAAAAATGTGTAAAAAATGTTCAACTCGCAATCAGGGAAATGCAAGTCAAAACTACACTGAAATTCCATCTAACTCCAGTGAGTATGGCAAGCATCAAGAATACAAACAACAATAAATGCTGGTGAGGTGGGGAAAATACACTGTTTGTATAACAGTGTACAACCACTAAGGAAGTTTTTCAAATTTGTGTCCACAAAATTATTAATGATGTCTCTTTAATATCTTTTGAATAGCTGTATATTGTGGGCTCCTCTATATCTCCTTGAGGTTCTATCAGATACTGCTTCAATGTATTTTGAAATAATATTATTAGGCACATAAATGTTAATGATTGTTGTATCCTCCGGATGAATTGACACTTCTGTCACTTATAAAATTACTCTTATTGTCCTTAACAATACTCTTTGTTCTGAGATTATGTCATTTGCAGGAAAATGGATGGACCTGGAGAACATTATGTTAAGTGCGATTAACCAGTTACAGAAAGTGAAAGGTGGTATGTTTTTTCTCATATGCAGAAGCTAGGGAGTAATCAAGACAGAAGAGGGACTTAAATAATGGAGGAGAAATTCCAGTGCGTAGAGGGAGGTGGTCCAGGGGAGGGAGGGGACTGATAGGGAGAATTAACAAAGAAAACACTGCCACTGAAGCTATGTACATGTGTGAAATTACCAATGCCAATCTCAGTATCTCCTATGGGGAAGAGGGAGTGGGGAGGGAGCTGAAGGGAAGCTAAGTGCTGCGTGCATGCATGGCCCCATCACTGTGAGCTACATTATGATGTGAGACTATAATTACCAATAAAAATATTTTTAAAAATACCTCCCCAAGCCGGGCGTGGTGGCGCACGCTTGTAATCCCAGCATTCGGGAGGCTGAGACCGGAGGATCCGGGTTCG
>PVLC010000066.1:0-91161 GCA_004027655.1 Graphiurus murinus
GGTACTGGGGATTGAACTCAGGGGCATTCTACCTCCGAGCTATACCCCCAGCCCTATTTTTTTATTCTTTATTTTGAAACCGAGTCTCACCAAGTTGCGGAGTGCCTCACTAGGTAGCTGAGGCTGGCCGCGAACCCGGATCCTCCGGTCTCAGCCTCCCGAATGCTGGGATTACAAGCGTGTGCCACCACGCCCGGCTGCTAATTCTCTTTTTCTGCTAAGTTACACATATACTTGAGCAAATATATATTTTAATTATCTAATGAAGATCAGGCAAGTTGAAAGTTATATATATATATAGATAGGTTGGAGGGAAATGACTGTTTCAGAGTAGCTAGTGCCTCCCAGGATATATAAAATCTTATTTTGCCTTCACTTGAATTCTGGGAGATAGGATTGTTAACATTGTCCCCTCTTAATAGTTAAAGGAATGGGTTCAGAGTAATTATGTCATGGTCTCAGGGTAGTTAATCCAGTGGGGAATTGGGATTGGAATATAGAACTGGCTTCCTTGAAAACCTAGACTTCCTAATCTGCCTGTACTGTGCCACCCACACTCACACTTTACCTGGTTCTTCCTTTTGCACATGAATATGTTCTTTTGAAATACAGGCAAGTTCTTTTATCCAACACAATTTGCTCTTGCAAATATTTCTTTTGGTGGTTCCAACAACCCAGAGGACCAAGTGAGATGGGATCAGACCCACACTAGCAACCAGGCCTCCAACTCCTTGATTCCTCCAGTGACCATGATGCCTGCTTATATGTTTTATGAATCACTCAGCATTGTAGAAAGCATCTCCCCGTGTGGTAACGTCTTTCCATTTGGAAATGTGTTGAGATAATTACTGCAGTTCCAGGCTGCTCTACAGAGCAGAACTCTTAGGATAGTCACTCCTAAATCTTGCAGCATACCCTTGCTGGGAGGTAGAAAAGCCCTGAATGAGATTGCCTTTTAAGTGCACCATCCAATCACATGCTCTCTGTGGTCTCTTTTAAATCCAAGGACCATGCTACTTCCCCATTGAGGCTGGCAGATGTAGACTGAGAGCTTGGGTTAATAATAGACATCCTCCTAGGGATATATGGAGTGAAGTTTTCAGAAATCTGCACTGCCTTGTGATCTTCCTGTTATCCGAGATTGTGCTCCTTAATATAACCTGGCATCCCATATTCCATGTGATGCATAATGCAGGCCAGGAAAACATAAAGGCAGGAATGTTGGAGACTTCTTTTGCTAATATTTGAGAAAGGCCTTTGCTGTTCAACCTTTCTCTAGGAGTATTTACCAGGCTTGGATTTGGGCAGAGAGAGGTGACACCATTCTATGTCATTTGGGCATGCAAGTATTGGTCTATAATTTCATGTTATGACCTGGCAGAGCAACTTTGTCACATTCACAAAGGAAATCTACTTGTCAGGGAACTTGTTCCTTGAGATGTGATGAGGAAGTAAAAGTCTGTATATGAATGTTTTTCTCCCAAGAGAGACAACTTTTGAAGTAGCTCAAGAAAGGATTCTTACCTTGGAATTGGAGACTCCAAGAGTCCGTGTGAATGCAAAATTTCCTCCTAGTAGTCTGTAAGCTCCAGAAAGGTTCTTGCTTTTTATTTAAAAATTTTTGAAGGTATCAGCACCAGGAAAACTTTTTCTAGCCCTTCTAGTAAGGGGTTAAACTTCATTCTCCCTCCCTGGGATGCTGCAAGCATTAGGACTAAGCCAATATTCAAGTTGAATATCCTTTCTCTTAAAGGAAAGTATTTTCAATTTTACAATTTACTACTTAAGATGTATTGTTTCACCCAAGCCAAACTGTAAGAGCCTTAGGCTTCTGTTGGCTTGAAGTACCAGGATATATAAATACTCACATGTATGCTCACAAACTAATAAAAAATTTAAAAATGGTGTTTCACATAGATTTCTGTGACTATTAGCAAGTTTTCAGCATAATTCCTCTAGCTTTTGTTGTTATAGCCACAGTGGCTTTTGCCTATTTTTCTCTCATATTTTTCCTTGGAGATGAAAGTTTGCACAGAACACCAAACGTGCAATGCCTCTATCCTCTCCTGGTCAAAAGCACAGGTTTCCTTAGAGAACTACGGAGGTCTGAAGGATGGTGGCATGGAATTCCTGCTATACAGTTAGGCAAAACTGGGCTTCAGATTCTCTCACAACCACCTTGATTGTTACTTAAACTTGGTAAACCTCAGTTTCCTCATCTAGAAAGTTAGCTTCTAAGATTTGTTCTCTGCAAATTCCTCCAAGCAATTAGATGTGGTATCTTAGTTCACTCAATGGGAACTAAATATAATGGTGATCATTACCATTCTAAGTAGTCCACGCCCAGGACTTTTTCTGTCATTAATTATTTTTTTTTCTAATTGTCACTACCTAGACATTTTTTTTTTTTAGTCTGTCACTCTGTGGCCAAATGTTACTCATCTATAAAATGACACGAGTGACTTCAGTACTCCCTAGCACTCTGGGAAAAAGGTCATCTTTCTTTTGAGCCATGCAGGAATAAACATGATTTCCTGAAAGAACAAAATGCAACAAAAAGTACATGGCATCATGAAGTGTTCTTGAACCCAAGTATAGAGTCATCACCATCATAATATGAAGTATGATTGTATTAACTTGATATCATTTAATAAGGATATTTGCATAAAAAGGACAGCATTATTAAACAAACTCCATAAAATTTATTATGTTGCAATTATAGTGCTATTCAATTACTATTTTCTTTTGTGCAAAATTTTTAAAAATGGCTTGATCTTCAAACTCTTGAATCAGTTAAATAAATCCTACAATTTGAAGTATTCATAATTGGCTGAAATAAAAGCTAAACTTAATGGCACATTTTATAAATATTGAAGGAAAAAAGTATAGATCCATAATTATTTAAGGACCACACATCCCCATACCTGTTCAGATAGATGAATATTAACTTTCCTACTAATGGATAATTATTGTGCTACATTTTTCTGACTAATTTATTTTCAAAGACAGTAATGGTTAAATCCATTATCTAAAATAAATTTTAGTACTTATAAATTTACCTGAGATTTTTATTGACTTTTGCTTTTATGGGATGCTTTAGAAAAAGAAGTTCATCTCTAGATAATACTGTATCACAGCTTTCATTCAGTGGTCTTCTCCTAAGGAAAATCTGATGGATATTGCTAATGTCTGATATTTTTAGCACTTTATGCTAGCACTAAGTTGAGCACATAAGGCATATCTCACTTAATGCTCACCAAAACCACATGAGATATACATTGTAATGTATTTCAGTTTGTAGACCTAAATAAATTTAATGAGGTTCCATAATTTGTTTAAGGTCAGCCAAATAAAAGTTGCTGAATCATACCTCAAGTATAAATATATTTTCCATCAGTTTTGCTCCAAAAATGTCCTGATATATATTCCCACAATTTAAAAAAATGAGTCCAGGCATGACGGTGCACACCTCTAATCCCAGCTACTCAGGAGGCTGAGACACTAGGATGACAAGTTCTGGGTCCAGCCTGGTAGACTCTGTCTCAAAGTAAAAAACAAAAAGTGATGATCATGTAGCTCAGTGGTAAAGTGTTCCTGGTTTCAATTCCCAGTACTCAAACAAATAACCAAGTTGGAATTTTTTAGATAAGACAGTCACATTATATCATTCCATTTAACATACAAAGACAGTTGTGAAACCAATATGGCATCCTATAGATTTATTTTCTTTTTGGTCTTTTAAAAATCAATAGAATTGATTAACTTGTTATTCTGAAGTGTTGACATGTTATTGAGAAAAGTAGATTAATATATTCAACAATACTGGGGACATAGAATATGCCAGGGGCTTTTCTGAGGTGACTAAGACACACAAAAGGATTTCTGGGTGACATAAATAGTTACTTTGAAGATAGAAGGCCGGTAGTTTTAATAGTAGGCTATTACCTCTTTAAACAACTTTACATATTTAAATATATATATATCTTCCTGTTGTTTTAGAATGTTCACTCTTACCAGTTCACCTACATTATCCAGATTTCCCATTACCCCTGGAAAAAGAATTAGCAATCAAAACTCAGCTGGAAATGGGAAGGATTTCTCTCCCCATGCCTCTTTAACAGAGCACATAGCTGGAAGCTAAGGCAACTTTCTAGGCAGGAAGGAGATCACTATGTAAATCATTATCACTGACAAGCTAAGCCTCTAGTCAAGAGCAGAATGTATAGTTTGTGAATTCACCTCTGGCTATTTGTCTCCATGGGGTAGCTTTCTGAAAAGAAATACATACAGGGGAAATACACACACACACACACACACACACACACACACACACACACACACACACACACACACTGTGTTGTACTAATGGGCAGGTCTTGTCTCCCTTTTGGCTATCTGAAATTCAAGGCTTAAATTATCCTCAGGGCTCCTAATATCCATCTCTCCATCTCAACCTAGAAACCACAAGTAAAGAGAGGAAGAGAAAATTTCATCTGGAAGGAGTGCTGTTCGATTCACTCTAAATGTACCTATTACACAGTCATGGGGATGGGAAATTATCTGAGTCAATTTTCTCCATGTCGATCTTCAAATCTGCTCTTCCAGTCCATTTTTTTTTTTTCTGGATTTAAAATTGGACATATCATTTTTTTGGATTTAAATATTTTGGGTGGATTTAAAATATGGATATATCATTCCCCCTAGCTGTAATATGCATATATATGTATATTGTATATACATATACATATTACATTATGCATATATATGTATACATATTTGTTAGCATGTGATCTTGATAAATCACTTAAGGGTTGCTGAAAACACTAAATGAGTTGATGCAAAGAAAAATTTCACTTAGAATAGTGTGTAATGGTGCTAGATAGATTAGATTGATGATAGAGAGGTGATAGATGATAGATAGACAGATAGATAGATAGATAGATAGATAGATAGATAGATAGATAGATAGATAGATACATGATAGATAGATAAATTGGTACTGAGGATTGAACCCAGCATTCTATCTCTAAGCTATACCTCCAGCCTTTCTTATTTTTTGTTTTGAAACAGTGCCCCACTAGGTTGCTGAGAGTCTCTCTGCTTGCTGAGGCTGTTTTTGAACCTGCAATCCTCTGGTTTAGCCTCTCAAGTACTGGGA
The DNA here is from genome assembly GCA_004027655.1 of Graphiurus murinus. NCBI lineage: Eukaryota > Metazoa > Chordata > Mammalia > Rodentia > Gliridae > Graphiurus > Graphiurus murinus. The sequence goes on from PVLC010000066.1 coordinate 5,159, forward strand.
TCACAGGCTTGCACCACTACGCCTGGCTTGAAAAAAATATTATTTTTCACTGAAGGGTAGCTGTTACTATAGTTACTGTTTGTGGCCCTACAACTGTGGCTACTTCTGGGAGTTCTATTAAAAGCCCACCAAATTTGCGTCTACAGATGATATTCCTTAAGAAAATAAAATGCAAAAATTTCTCAGCAACCATATAAAAAAAACTGAACTCAGAGAAATGAGGAAGGAGTTCAACTAGAATTTCAGCCAAAGAGTTTATCTTTTCTCTGCACCATGATGTCTCTGTCAACTACTTTTTATACAGTTTTTGGTGGATTGTGGGCACATAGTAAATAGTTACTCATTGAGTTACCTGCATAGCACTTTTTTCAAACAAATAAAACCACTTCATACTAGTAGGTACTAAATAAATATATGATCTCATTTCTTCTAAATTCCTTCCCAACGTTTTGAAAAATGGTCTACTCAAAAAAGATGTAGCATGAGCTATCTTAAGCCTTGTGTTTCCAACATAGGAAGGAGATTCATTATGTTTTTTTTTTTTTTTAATTTGAAGGAATGTTTAACTTATGTCCTTACATGACTCAGTTGAGCACAATATAAGAAACAGAGATACTTGGAAAGCTATAGACACATGAATGTCCTTTTCCTGGGTCCTTTAAAAATCATAATCACTACCTGGCACATTATGCTCATTCTATCACATAATTTTCATAGGTGTTACTATCTCTGTTGCATAATGAGAAGCCGATACATTTCAAGGAGCTAGATGAATATTTCAGATAGTAAAGACATTTATCTGGCTCCAAATCTTCGCTTCATTCATGATGCTGTCTGTGTAGAAGTAGCCTATCACTTTTGTGATTTTCATAGTCCTTTCATTCTAAGAGCCTCTGCCTCCAGATTTCAATCTTTCTTTTTTCATAGCCCCAGTCTCCAAAAACTGTCATAGTCTAGCAAAATTAGTCGTGCCTTGTGTTTCAGGCCTACATCTATGTGACCCTGAACAAGTCAACTTGATGTCTCTGAGCTGAGTCTTTCCATCTGTAAGTTTTGGTTATTTGACATTTTAGACTAAATGAAAGAATATGCAGCTAGATGACAAGTACTGAATGGCTTCTTCATGTAGTAGACACCCAGGAAGTGATGGCTACTCATTTTATCATCCTACATTTCTGATCACTGTTTATAATCAGAACATGTAGAGGTGCTATAAATCACGAATGTGTTATAAGTGTAAGTCTAAAATTGTTTGGAAATGAGACTCTTGTACTAAACTTATCTGCTTTGTCATGCCCTGCTATCTTAGTTTTGGGCTTCCATATAATTTCTATCCTCTGGATTTTTTAGAATTGAATATTTTTCTCCTCCTTATTGATTTTATTAAATCTTTTAGTTCAAAGAATCACAATCAGTCTTAGAGAAAATAGCTTCTGCAGGAAGCCACTCCATGTCATTGCTGAGATGAGGTTGGGACTGGAAGAAACAGAGACTTGAAAACAGTCATCCCCCCTTATCCATGGCTTCACAGTCTGCAGTTCCAGTTATCTGTAGTCAACCATGGTTCAAAAATATTACTGGAAAATTCCATAAATAAGCAGTTTGTAAATTTTGAATTGTGTACCATTCTAATTAGTGTATCTAACTCATCCTACCAGGGATGTGAATCATCTCTTTGTCTAATGTATCTAGGCTGTATAAGCCTTCTGCCCTTTGGTCAGTTAGCTGCTGTCCAGGTCCATCAGACTGACTGTCACAGTATCACAGTGCTTGTGCTCAAATAACCTTATTTTACTTCACAGTAGCTCAATGCACAGGAAGAGTGACTGGCAATTTTTTTGGCAATATATTGGTAAACTGTTCTATTTTCTTAGTCATTGTTACTCTCTTACCGAGACTACTTTATAAATCAAAATTTATCATCTGTACTTGTATAGAAAAACATATGTATATATTGGTTTGGTACTATCATGATTTTGATTACCCACTGGGAGTCTTGAAATTTATTTTCTGAAGATAAGGGAGATTACATTTTTTAAAAATCTGACAGATAATTTCTTTGTAGGCGGTAATGCTATTACCCATTCTAGAGGTCCTTCCATCCGCGAGCTAAATTGGGCATCCCTGCTTTCATAGTAACACCAAACTTGTGGTGATTCACTTAATTGCAAGGTAAGATTCCAGGCACATCTCAGAGGAAGGACCAAGAAAGGCTTACATTGAAGTCCATACCATATTCCTTTCTGTTTAGGAACCAGGAGGCCTGGTTGAAGGGAGCATGATCGATTGGGAAGTTTTAGGTACAAATGCAGTTGGGCTAAAATTCTGATTTTTCCACCAACTAGCCAAGTGCTGCCATGCAGCTACCCCGATTTCTCTAAATCTCAGTTTACTGATTTGTCAAGTGAGAAAAATGGCACCTAACCTGTATACATTTGATGAACAGCTTTAATTTTTTTGTGTGTAGTACTGGGGATTGGAACCTAAGGACATTTTATCTCTGAACTAGACTCCCAGCCCTACTTTATTTTTTTATTTTGAAAAAGGATCCTACCAAGTTTCTGAGGGTCTTGCTGAGTTACTGCAACTATCATTGAACCTGTAATCCTCCTATCTCAGCTTCCGAAATACTGAGCTTACAAGAATGTACCACTATGCTCGGCTTTCGTTTTAATTTGTCATTGAAGGAGATTGGTTACTGTAATGTAATTTCAAAATTTCAGAAAAATTGTGAGAATAATACAAGTATCTCCCCAAATTCATCCACTGTTGCCATTTTACTTTGCTCTATCATTTGCTATCTTCCTATGCCCATTATATTTTTCTTTTGAACCATTTGCAAGGAAGTTGAGGACATTTTGTCCATTACCACAAAAATACTTCAATCTATTTCCTAACCACAGGATAATTCTCATAATCAGGAAATGTAATAGGGGCACAATACTATTATCCCATCTGTAATCCATATAAAATATTGCTGCTTATAGAAGCTGCATTTCTTGGTACACAGGTCAAGATGACATACTGCATTTTTAATGTATTCCTTTTTGTTTTCCATTGGTTGGAATAACTTCTGAGTTTTCCTTGAAAATTATATTGAGTTATATTTGAAGTTTATAAGTGTTGTAGAATATACTTCAGGTTTTGCATCTGATATTCCCTTTTCGATTACATACATGTTTGTCTGGGCAGAAAAACTTGTAAAAGTGATGACACATCCTCAGTACATCATATCATGACATGCGTGATGGTCTTTTGTCCCCGTATTAATGATGCTAACATTCACACCTGGTTAAGATCTTGTCTGCCAAGTGTTTCCTCTGCCAAACTATTATTTTCCTTTAGTCATGATTAGGCAATTTGTGAGTAGATATTGTGTGACAACATTATTCCTTATTAGACTTCCATCTAATAGCTTCTCAGCATCAGCCATGAGATTTTTTAAATCCCCATTATTCCTTTTATAATTATTAACCAGCATTCCAGTCTAAGAAAGTGAATGATCATTTGGTACATGTTTTCTAAATGAGGAAACCAACAGCAGGAGTAACAGAAAATACAGGGGTATAATGGTCAGTGCCTAGATTTTAGTGCCCATGCAAGGAATGGTTTATGGGATACCTAACCAATCATTTTGATAGCATGTGCAAGATGATACAGCTGGGTCTTCAAAGAAATAGGTGTTGTATTCTCTTTTCAGCACGATACCTTAATTTAACCACAGATGGTACATCACAAGACAGAATTGTGGAATGATGTGGGAATTACTGGCATATTAGCAAAGTAATCTCCAGGGGACTTTAGGTTGAATGGGTTGGATTTTATGTTCTTTTAAGAAAAATCTGTATTTTGGGAACCAGAACACTAGAAAATCAGGAGATTATTAAAAAAAAAAAAAAACACCCCAAACTCTACTCATAAAATCTTTGTTTAAAAAGTTTGAACTCAGCCTGGTGTAGTGGTCCACACCTGTAATACCAGTACTTGGGAGGCGAGATAAGAGGATGGTAAGTTTGAGGCCAGCCTTAGCAACTTAGCAAGACCCTCAGCAACTTTGTGAAATACTATTTCAGTGTTTCAGAATTAAAAAAAAAAAAAAACAGGGCTTGCAGGGCTTGGAGTGTAGCTCAGAAGTTGAACACCTCTGTCTTGAATCCTCGGTACCATGTTTTCAGAATAAAAAATAAACAGGGCTGGGGATATAGCTCAGAGGTAAAACATCCCTGGGTTCAATCCTCAGTACCAAAAAAAAAAAAGTTGAACTTCATAGATAAAAGAAATCATAGTAGGAATTAAACTTAATGTTTCAGAGATTTTAAAATTGTAGACTTTATCAGGAATATCAAAACTTCCCTAATTACAATGATTTAATCAGTTTGTTTTTTTAAAGCAATTCCATCAATTAAATTACCATGGGATTTGTTAAATTACCATGGGATTGGTTAAAATTTTCCCTGCCTCTTGGTCATCATCTTGTCTAGGTCTGCTTGTGGGAAACCTTCAGATATAGAATGACAGCTGCTACAGTTTCAGGGATATGAATGTTCTATGGTACCGTGTGTATTCCCATGTAAAATCTATGGCAGATGAACATTCTCTAATGGGCTGTGTTACTTCCCTTAGGAAAGTACTGATGCTCTTTTAAGAAGGGAAAATGCCCAAGCATTCCTTTGTTTCACTTGGGTGGAGGGTGGAAAGAATCCCTAAAAGGATTCATTCCATGACAAGGACAGATTTTGCCCCCCACATGTGGCACGGACCATTCCTTGCATTGGCTAAGACAGGACTGAGCAGCTCCATGAGACATGGTCATGATGCTTCCATCTTTGTTCAACTTCAGCTTTGACACTGTTATTTTTATCTCTGTTTCCTTCCGGGGATTGGGTTGGATGATCTGTCAGGTCCCTTCTAGCTCAGATATCCTAAGCTAAGAAATAGAAGAAGCACTGGTAAACATTTCCACAGGCCTTGAGTTTTGATGAATTTATCTGCAAGGATGGATTAGGTTTATTTTTCTTTGTCTGGAGGCAAAGGAGACATATGTCTTTAAAGCTGCCTGGCTGGACTGTCTTTTCAGCATGATTTAAAAACACAAGAAACTTTCACATAGGATTAGGATCACTATGAGCCATCTGAAGATTTCATAAATTCTTGTTGGAGGCTAAGTGGGTAAGACCTAGGATGAGTGGATTATATCTACTGAGTTGGGCAAGTGAAATGGAAGGTTCTGAGTCCAAAAGTAAATTTTCCTCCATTTAAAAAAATGCATTCATTACTTTTGCTGGGACAACAATATAAAACATATTATTACATATCATTGTTAGGAACTCCTTAGTTGCCTCATAGAAGCTACTATTGCCCACCCAAGTAAAGAAATGAGACCTGTCAAAAGTCACACATAACAGCAAACATGCCTGTTCCCAGAACAGGCCCCTCTATGCCTTCAGAATCTAAGGATTAGCCGATCTTTTGTGGAAAACAGGTATTACATTCAACAGCTTCTAAACAATTTGTTTTGTTTTGTTGTTTTGATTTCCCTTTCTTCTTTATTATTACTTTAGGTAGGTTCAGTCCTGGGATGTTATTCATAATCCTCTATCAGGAGAAATACTTTCTATATCTCACAAAGCAGAATGTTTTCTTTGCATGTATAGGAGCCTGATTCCTTCCTTAATAAAACGTTACCCATGAGTACCTCGGCTAGCAAGGAGAGAGCTGGTGTGATTTCACACAAGTAATCACCTTTTTCAAAATGTGGTTCATTTTTCTTAATCTCCTTGGGACCTAGTTAACCTTCACATAGAAATGTTTGCCAAAAGCATTGTAGGACCCAGTGAGAACTTCAGCAGGATTGTAGAAGGAAAGAAGAACAGAAATGACAGACAGGATGCTGCTTTCCCCAGTGGAGAGTTCTCATGGAAAGAGCAAAACCAACCCTGTGCAGGGGAATGGAGAAGCAAGAATGGAGAAACAGACACCTTCACAGTGGTTCTGAAAGTTCAGCAAACACCAAAGTCACTGGGAGACTTGTCAAAACACAGGGCTCCTGCCTTCAGAATTCTGTTCCATAGCCAGGCATGGTGGTGCACGCTTGTAATCCCAGCATTTGGGAGGCTGAGACCGGAGGATCCAGGTTCGTGGTCAGCCTCAGCTATTTAGTGAGGCACTCCGCAACTTAGTGAGACCCTGTTTCAAAAATAAAAGAATAAAAAATAGGGCTGGGGATATAGCTCAGAGGTAGAATGCCCCTGAGTTCAATCCCCAGTACTGCAAAAAAAAAAAAAAAAAATTCTGTTCCTTGCCTCTGAGACAGAGCAGGAGAATTTGTATTGCTCACAAATGTTCCTGTGATACTGATGATATTTGTCTGGGGATCATGCTTTCACTCTAATAAACCCTCAAATAGATTCATTTCAATGCCTTTAGTCTGTAGAGGAAGACCATTGGATTTGACTTATAATGTTCATTTACATGTGATTCGGCAAACTTTCCTTAGCCTATAATAGGTAAATCATGTACCATGCCCTTTTCATACATGGATTAATAAAGCATAGTCCCTGTATTCAGAAGCATTTATAGGCCATTGGAGAAGACAATCAAGGGAATCCACAACCTCAATTGGATGCAATAAACAATAAAATGACAGTTGGTACTGGTTACAGTGGACACTTGTGAGAACAGTTCATAGCTCTCTTACTACCAAAGACCTGCAACTAAGGTGAGTTGCTTGGAAACAGAAGTCTAAAATGAGTTTTGAGCACCATGTTGGATTTATTACACTGCTCTACTTTCTAGAGGGCACCAAGTTGAATTTACAGTAAACCTCAGTATACCCTTACATCTTGGTTGTTCATAATTGCACTAGAGCTGGCTGTCTAAACCTCAACATCATCTCTTTGCTGCTAACCAACCTCCATGTGTGGGGAAACTCATTCCACTCAATCATGGTATCGATTGATCTGGAATATTTTTAATCATCCTTTTTGTCTAAAAATAACAATGCATCAAGAGCATAGAGCCACACTTGCTAAAGAATATAGATGTTTGGAATGGTAGTTTCAGCATCTCTTTTATTTTCTTATATTTTATCTTTCTCCATCTGAGTTCGGATGTTAGAACTAGTCTTTAAGCCAATTGATTCTGAGGGTTGCAGAAGTCTCCAGTTACTTGCAAGTCTCACATAATCAAAGGAACTTTCTGTCAGCGAGCCCACATATAGACCAAAGAAAAATTGCTAGCTCTTTCCAACCAAGTCTTATCTGTACTTTGACCCTTCCATTCTATTTCTCGCCAAAGAAAGCCAATTCCTTTTTGAATTAAATTATCTTGAGGAGGTGATCTTTAGTGTGAATATTACTGTTCTCACCATCTATATTTTTTTGTTGTTTGTTTTTTTATGTCCTCACTTAATCTAAGATTGGGATTTCCTGGATATCGTTTCACAGTTCTAAAGGAGTTTGAGCCATAAAGTTAAAAACTGCTCGCAAATAGTTGGCCTGTATACAGTCTTTTTAACTTATTCAAATTAATAGCAACAAAAGATGTTTTTAAAACTTGTCATTTGACTGCTTACAACAAATACGATACACTTGTGTTCACCTATAATTCTTTTCCATCTGCACTTAATAGAAGTACCTTATCATCTGAACATGCCCAGTTCTATTTGTTTATTGTTGTTGTTTAAATATTTGTAGCCCATGAAGTCGGCCCCTGGGAAGATGCTGGCATTATGACTCACTGCTGCATGCTAACAGGGATGGCTTTATACTGTTATTACAAAAATACTTAAAATTAAAATGCAGGGCTTGGTTTAAAGAGCACCTGTTTAATCAAGGATAGAAAGTCATATTTTGTATATGCTTCTGGGTTGTAGAGCTGACTCGCATATCAATTCTGCCCCTCACTATGCTTCTTCTAGAACTATTTTCTCCCTAAAGGATAATTCCTTGTAGAACCACTGAGTTAAGATTTTAGGACAAAGTTTTGTGTATGGAGTGTTGCTTGGTCACCGAGTTATATTGTGTGTGTGTGTGTGTACATAAATATGATTTATTATGTTTAAGTTTACTTTTGCCCTTAAAAATAATTTCCTACAGGTACAAAAGTGCATATCCACAAAAGGCAGATAATAGCAAAGCCCTGACTATTCTGTGTTTTATAATAATCAGACTTTTTTTTTTCTTGCTAATTGAACCGTCTTGTTCTCTAAGAATAAATATAAATTGATCACAGCCTGGATTCTTAATTCTATGAAGCCATAGAGGCTTGGGTCATTTACTGGTAATATAAACTCAGGAAATTTACTAACCTAGACTTTCCCTATTTGGAAAATTATGAAAATGATATTACATACCTCATAGGGTTATTGAGAGGATTAAATGAAGCAATTCATATTAAGTGCCTGAAACACAGCTAACACTTAGTAAATGCTAGCTATTAGCATTAGTGTTAACATCCAAACAAAAACTGTCTAAGGATGAAGAATTTTGAGAGAATGAGTGTTTTCACTAATCTGAAACATTGCACTGACTCTAATTTGAGCAGTGGGAGAGTCATATTTTGACATCGTGTTGTAATTAGAAAAGCCTGAGACCATGGAATCAACCAGATAGATCTACATTTGAAATTCAGCTCCAGTATTTGCTAGCAAATTTCAGGTTTTTTTTGTTTTTTTTTGTTTTTTTTTTTTTTTTTGCGGTACTGGAGATTGAACTCAGGGGCATTCTACCTCCGAGCTACACCCCCAGCCCTACTTTTTATTCTTTATTTTGAAACCGAGTCTCACTAAGTTGCGGAGTGCCTCAGTAGGTAGCTGAGGCTGGCCTCGAACCCGGATCCTCTGGTCTCAGCCTCCCGAATGCTGGGATTACAAGCATGCGCCACCACGCCCGGCTTAAATTTCAGTTTTATCCCCTACCAAGCAGAGGTAAAAAATGCTTATCTCTAATCTAAGGGTTATTTAAAGGAATAAATGACACAATGCCTCCGAATTGTATGATCCAGAGTGAAAGCCCAATACATTGTCAATGCTTTACATATTATCCTTTTATCACTAGTATGAATTAGTACCAGAGATTGGGTTAATACAGTGGTAACACCTTCTTCCTCTGTAACATTTGTTTTTAACACATTGGGAATTGAGAGAGGCAGATAGATATTTGAAAGTCCAAACATAGGTCATCATTTCTCATTTTTAAATTATTGTGGTGATAGATATAATTTGACTGTTTGAGATTTGTATCCAAAGTGTCAGTCACAGCAAGAGGAGTTAGAAGACTACATTTAGATGTTTAAGAAGCCGGGCATCATGGATCACACCTGTAATTCTAGTACTGGGGAGGCTGAGATGGAAGAATCACAGGTTTGAGACCAGCCTCAGCAACTTAGTAAGACTCTCAACAGCCTAGTGAGACCCTGTTTCAAAATAAAAAATAGAATAGTACTGGTGTGTAAGTTGGAGGCAGAGTAACCCTGGGTTCAACACTTAGCATATATATAATATATGTATAATATACATGTATATTTAAAACATATTTCCATGTTTCCAGTATTCCATATCCTCTGCTCCTTCTCCATCTTCTTCAATGTAATTGACCTTCCTGGAAAATACAAAATTCAAGGTGCTGTTTTGTTTTTTGTTTTTTATATTAGAGGCTGAATCCAGGGGGCATTCTACTTATGAGCTACACCTCCAACCCTGTTCTGTTTCTTTTTTTATTTTGAAACAGGATCTGGTTAAGTTGCTGATGGTCTCACTACATTGCCGAGGCTGTCCTTCAACCTGCAATCCTCCTGTCTCAGCCCCTCAAGTACTGAGATTACCGGCATGTACCACCGTGCCTGTCTCAAGGTGGTCTTGAGAGCTCTTTCATAGCCCCTGGCTGACAATCCATATTGAAGCTAGAGGACCTCCCACATACTATTCTGACTATACTCTGCCTGGACCCCACCTCTGCTCGACATAGTCTCCTCCAGATCTGGTCGTTGTCATGTGACTCCATTTTTACACACATTTTCAGGCAGTTCTTACTCACATTCTGTTGCCAACACTTCAGAGATGGCTCACACATCACTTTTATCACTCCCCCCAAAGCATATTTTCCTTTCCTTATTACCCATATGCATACAACAGACCTTGTTGTCTTTTATATCTGTTTCGAGGTCAACAGAGAGTCTTAAGAAGTTAAGGAGTTTCTATTCACTGAGCATGTACCATCAACGAGCACTTGTCCTCAAAGTTGCCCAATATCAAATATCAAAAGAGGACAAAAGCATAAGTGAGTTGCAAAGGGGAAGTTTAAATTTCAGTTTACTCATGACACTACTACAATTATATTCTATTCAATAGATTTATCCCTCAGTATCCTTGAAGATTTGGTATGGGAACTCCTACAGTTACCAAAATCTGTGGAAGCTCAAGTGCCTTATACAAAATGGTGAAATGATCTAGAAACTACTTGTTATACCTAATTCAATGTAAATGCCGAGCAAATTGTTGTTACACTGTATTGTTTAGGGAATAATGATCAGGAAAAAGTAAATGGAAAATAGAAAATATATTCACTGCATGTAACTGATAAAGAATTTTCACTAGAATATATTAAATAACAGTTGAAATAAGTACAAGACAAATAAAAACACACAAAAGATGAGGAAAAATGTATCTCTTGGACACAAAAGAATGCTCAACACATTAGTTATCATGTGCTATGGATTGTTTGTTTCTCCACCCAATTCATATGTGGAGGCCCAGCCCTTCCATGTGATGGCATTAATAGATGAGGCCTGTGGGAGGGGATTGGATTAAGATGAGCTCATGATGGTGGAGCATCCATGATGCAATTAATGACTTTATGAACAGAAAGGGAGTCACCAAAGCATTCTCTCTCTGCCATGTGAGGACACAGCAAGAAGGCAGCCATTTGTAAGCCAGGAAGAGAGTCCTCACCATGCTGAACTCATCTTTGACTTCCCAGCCTCCAGAACTGTGTGGACCAAGTAGCTGTGGTGTGAGCCATCCCATCCATGGTATTTTACTATAGCAGCCTGAGTGATCTAAGATATCTTGCAAATTAAAACTTAAAGTAGCATTCCCTTACACCACAAACTAGCCACATTAGAAGTTGAACCATATCAGCCGGGCGTGGTGGCGCACACTTGTAATCCCAGCATTCGGGAGGCTGAGACCAGTGGATCTGGGTTCGCGGCCAGCCTCAGCTACCTAGTGAGGCACTCCGCAACTTAGTGAGACCCGGTTTCAAAATAAAGAATAAAAAATAGGGCTGGGGGTATAGCTCGGAGGTAGAATGTCCCTGGGTTCAATCTCCAGTACTGCAAAAAAAAAAAAAAGAAGTTGAACCATATCAAGTGATGAAGATGTACAGTGAAGTTAAATCTTATAATTGGTGGCTATGTGTGATCTCATAAAATCATCTTGTAAGAAAATTTTGTGTTATCTTTGAAGATAGAGAAAATGAGACTATGTGTATTATCCATTCTCTAAAAATCTTCCTCTGAGGTAAATGTCCTAGAAAAATCCCTTAGACATGGGCATTAGAGTTCAATTAAAAAGTATTAGTTAACATTTTTAAAAATGGTTTAAAAACCCAAAATCTAAAATATAATCTACATTTACACCTAATGTGAATGGATAGATTTGTGTTATCTGACCATAAGGTGGTTAAAATGAATAAACTATAACTGTAAACACTAACAAGAGTGAAACTCAAAAACAGTTGAACACAAAGCAAGTCACTAAAGTATATATGAATTTGAACTCTGAAGAAAGTAAAGACATTTTAAATACAATATTTAGGGTGCTGGTTACCTCTACTGGTACAAGAGAAAGATATAGTATAGAATCATATTTGAGGCTCCACACAATTGATCTGTTTAGTTTTCTTCTGATTTAGTAATCTGTAAATGCTTCCTTTAGTATCATCCCTTTACTTTACATTTATGTTATATATATATATATAACATAATATATATATATAGTTATATATATATATAGTCACGTGTAGAAAGTTTTTAACAATAAAATGAGCACACATAAGCAACTAAAAATAGAGGAAACATTATTGTGACAAAAAACATTATTGTGACATAATTTGCTTTACATATATTTTTTATATATTTTAAACATACAATATTTTTTTTTTTTTTTTTTGCGGTACTGGGGATTGAACTCAGGGGCATTTTACCTCCCAGCTACACCCCCAGCCCTATTTTTTTTATTCTTTATTTTGAAACCGGGTCTCACTAAGTTGCAGAGTGCCTCACTAGGTAGCTGAGGCTGGCCGCGAACCCGGATCCTCCGGTCTCAGCCTCCCGAATGCTGGGATTACAAGTGTGCGCCACCACGCCCAGCTTACAATATATTATTTTTAAAGTGTTTTATTTATTTTTCTTTTTTTATTGGTGCATTATAAACATACATCTTTGTTAGGTACAAGCTGGTGAAGGCATACATGCACACATTACAATATGTTATTTTTAACTATAGTCACTTCACTGTGCAGTTGAAGACCAGAGCTTATTCCTCTTATTTAACTAACTTTGTACTTCTCAATCAACATCTCTCCTTTTAGCTTTAAAAAAGAGGATTTAATATCTTCTCACCACAAAGAAATGATAAGTATTTGATGTGATATATATGTTAATTAACATGCTTTGGTCATTCCACAATGTGTGCATGTATTGAGACATTATACTATGTCTCCTACCTTTGTATAATTTACTTTTCAAGAAAAAATAAAATAAAACTATAAAACAAATTGACATATATACTTTCAAACAAATGTATATACTTTTTTATTTTACTTTTATTGGTACTTTGTAATTATAGATCTTAGAAAAGTTCAAATTTATACAAGCAGACATACACACAGGTCTTAGCGTGATTCCCTTCAGGTTCCACTCTGGTACCCAACCCTTCCCATACATAACAGCTAGATTGACAGAATACTTTCATATGTGGGCAAGCTTTACTTGAACTGTTTCTTTCACCAGTTCTTCCCACTCCCCTTCCCCAAAGCCCTTCCACCATTCTACAGGCAACTCTCCTCAATTATCTAAAGTCACTTTTATTTTCTGTTTTCTCTTTCTTCCATATGTGAGACGATACTTGATCCTTGAATTTCTGTGACTGACTGATCTCACTTAACATAATATTCTCTATTTCCATTCATTTTTCTGCAAGGGACATAATTTTACTGTTCTTTATGGCTGAGTAAAATTCCATTTTGTATCTATACCACATTTTTGTTATCCATTCATCTGTTGATAGACACCTAGGTTGTTTTCATAATTTGACTATTGTGAATTGTGCTGCTATCACCATGGGTATGCTATACCAACTACATGCTACCAGCTACATGCTGAAAACATGATATATCAGCTAAAGATAACCTCTGTGGTCACTAATAAGGTGAAAGATGTGATACTTTATTTATTTATTTTTTTTTTCTCGGCTGTAGCTCAAGAGTTTCTGACTCCAATATTGTTTCAGTGAATTCGTCAACTTATGAGATGAAACTTCAGAGTGACGGTAGCTCAAAGTCATAGAGTTACTTCTACAAATGGTAATGCTTTGTGTCTTTTGAGTGGTGATTATGGATCTGGCATTTCAGAATGCTTAACACCAATTAACTTATTGAGTTAATGCATTATTATCTTTATAACAACTCAAAGAAGAGGGTATTATTATGCATCTTTTTATTGCTGATGAGACAAATGAAACTCATGAACGGTTAAAATATTGTCCTAGTATCTCATGGGTAGTGAGTCCTCTGTTTCTTACCTCTAGGGAATGTGGCTTCAGAGAGTGTGCTTCAGCCATTATATTGTGATGATATATTACATCGATAGGTACTATACACTGTATTGCAACTATTCAACTCAAAAAGAAACAAATGAATGTAAAGGAATGGTTGTGGTTGAGTTTCAACAGGTCTTTATTCAGAAAAAACAGCTTGGCCATTATTGAGTAGAGGATCATAGGTCAAGGACCCCAGTTTAAAAGTTTATAAATTTCCCTTTCTCCCATCACCCTTAAGCAAACCCACAGCAACTAAATAGAGATATTATTATGATTTTCTGATGACATATCAATTTTACATATGAGTACAATGAGGTCAAAATAATGGGACCCAAATTACACACTTGTAAAGAATAGAAAGAAGTGGGAAGTCAAAGGGACTTTTCTCCTCCATTTACCTAGCACTGCATTTTGACATAGAGAATTTAAGTTTCAGGTTCTATATTCTGAATCTCTTAATATATGATAGCACAAGTTGCTCCCTACCTCCCTAGTCCTAGGAGCACCTCTTCTTTTCTCTACATGAAATGCTCATGCCAGAGTACTTGATGTGGGCCCTCATAAACATGTCTCCCTGCCTCTGCCTTGCTCTTGCTTCTATAATGTTGCAGTGCCTACTAATAGAGCCCTGAGCATGCTCTGCTGCCTTCTTAGGCTCATCTTTCTACTTCGATTCTTTAGTTCTTATTTTCCAATTGTCTCTGAATGGAATAGATCCAATCCAGCAAACACTATAAGTCAAATTCTTACGGCATTTCAAGGGAGAAGAAAGCACATCTGTATATGCTAGAATTTCAACAAGTTGGGATGTGAATGGAGTGACTAGCTCTACCTTGAAGATAGTACTAGACAAAATGCATCTCAATTTTTTTTTCAGCAGATATCGCAGTATCTGGCAGGAATTCGGTGCTTAACAAATACATTAAAGACTGAATATTATTTCTTACTTGATAGTCTTAAAGAGTTTCTAAAGTCATGGGGACTATTTGCTGATTAGAAGAGTGACTAATAAAATAGGAAAATCTGGGGGTAAAATAAAAAACAAAAACAAAATCATAATCATCCAGAGCACTGGACTATCTTCTATGTTAGGGTTGTCACAAAGGTTGTTTTTGGTTTCATTGTTTGTTTCTGTTTTTCCCTTGTTCTTACTCCAACTGATTGAAGGAAGATGTTTGAAATGCTGGTTTATAAGGGTCCTTAGGTTAATCCTGACCTAGTGAGATTAAGTGGATTAATGATGTCTATGGGGTATGCATGATGGTAGAGTAGGGGCCCCCATACAAATTATCTTATGATGTTATCAGGAATTTATATTGTTCTGCAAATAAAGAATTTTATTTTGGAGAGCAGTTTTATTTGATGACAAATTCTATCTGGAATGAACCTTAAGAGTGTTTCTCAAGTTCCCTTTTCACTCTGCTTATGTCACTCTATCCACAAGGGATAAGGAGGACTCTTTATCCCAATTCCAGAAGTCCTGCACTCTGCCATGTCTTTAATATCTGAAACGTGCGTTGTCAGTATCTGAGATTTATTGTGGTGCCTACCTTGTTGAAGACACTTTTACTTTTGGCCCATTGTTTCTGGCTCTAGCTTTGGACTGAGATTCTTTATCTATCTACCTACCTTCCTTCCTTCCTTCCTTCCTTCCTTCCTTCCTTCCTTCCTTCCTTCCTTCCTTCCTTCCTCCTTTCTTTCTTTCTTTTCTTTCTTTCTTTCTTTCTTTCTTTCTTTCTTTCTTTCTTTCTTTCTTTCTTTCTTTTTGTGTAGAAGCAAATTGCTTTCAAAAGTTTAAAGAGAAACTAGAGCAGCTTTGGATAGGTTAGAAATGGGGAAAATGGCTCATTTCATGAATAAATATTTGCCTGCGGTTCTCCACTTTGCAGGCTCAAACAGGGATTAAAAGGTAAAGATTGGCAGGAGGGAGTGAGGAGGCTTTTAGGCAAAAGCAGCATGTGTGTTACAGCTCTATACACAGAGAATGCAATTTCCACTTTGTTATGAGTAAAATCAGTTATAAGTGGCCCTTTGTAGGCCCTGCTAAAGAGGGGCAATCTAGTGGAAAAAGCTCAGGCTTTGAGCTAAAAATAGCTGAATTTGGATCACTTACTTACAAGAGGTGGGAGCTTTAGTAAGTGGCTTAAGGTTTTAGCATGTTGCTTTCCTCATCTGTAAAATGGGGACCAGTGCATATATATCTAGAACCTGGTATGCAATAGATGGTTAGTAGTGGAACGTGGTTCTCCCAAGTTTATCATGAAGAAAAAAAAGGGGGGGGGATTTGAAAAGATGTGTCTAATTTCAAGCAAATCAGAGCTATTCAATTTCAGAAGACTAGTTTGAAGCAAACATCTCTCAGCATTTAATTTGAGCAAATCTGTTTGCCATACAAAAATGTAACACTACAGCTACCTTCACCACTACTACCAGCAATAGCAACGGCAGAAGCCCAGCAGCAAAGTCCTTCATGGGCAACTTCCCTTTGCCTGTATAGGCAGGAGAAAGGTCTTAGTGTTTTTTTGTTTTGTTTTGTTTTTGTTTTTGTTTTTTTTTTTTACCAATGGTCCAAGGAAAACTTGGTTTGGGAAAAAAGATATTGACATCCACCCACAAATATGCACACATATGTGCATTCATAATCAGAGAATTGTGTTTCAGTACTGTTAGACCAATATGTTCATTAAAATGCTGCTATATCTTTCAAGGTATATAACAATTTTAATAGCTATTAAAGAATTGTACTTAACTCTGTGTTGTCATAACAATGAAAGCCACAATAAATATAATAATAATGAAAACAACAATCATTAAACTAATATGTACTGAATGCTTACTTGTTCCAGGCAAGCAGTAAGTTCTTTAATAAGCCTGAAGAATTTATGTTTACGCTGGTGAAGAAAGAAAAAAAAAGTTAATGAATATAATTTGTCCCTGGATGCACAGTTTAAACATGGTGACCGTATTAAAATCTCAGAATGTAAATTTCATATCATATAGCTATGGGCAGATGTGATCCTAGAGATTTTTCTCTATTTCCACCCCCTTCATTTACACAAGAAGAAACTTTTCCTGATTCATACACTTCCCCTCTCAGAAAATCCTTTTGGAGACTTTTCTCTTCAGCTACATCACTCAGTTTTAGACTTGGAAAATTCAAAAAAGTATCACTCATTATTCAATTGATTTCAACACCCTTAACCTCTAATGTCATTTTTTCATAGGTAAAAATTAGCCATCAAGGCTTTTGAAGACACAAGTATTGGGGAAGGAGTCACTTCTTTTTAAACTTGTTGGGAGGTAGTGTTTGGAGTAAATGTTGTTGGAGAAATTCAGGATAATATCTCCTTACCATGACATCTTTTTTTCCTATTATTTTCAAGATTTATTCTTCTAGATTTTATGACTTTGAAAAAATAATTTTTTTCAGAACTGGAGATTGAATTCAGGGTCAATCTACCTCCAAGCAATACTCCCAATCATTTATTTTATTATTTTATTTTGAACCTGGGTCTTACAAAATTGCTAAGGGTCTTTCTAAGGTGTTGAGGCAGGCCTCAAACCTGCCATCCTCCTTTTTTTAGCTCCCCAAGTACTGGGATTATAGGTTTGCACCATCATATCCTGCTCCTGCCTCCTGCTTCCTTCTGCTGTTACTCAGACATTATTGAACACTAGAGGCTGCCTGAAGCTGGAAAATCAAAGACAATTAAAGTGTTCTTTCTGCTTTAAAGGGCTGGTATCCAAGCATCCTTAAGAAGATGAATTGCCACATGAGTGGAAAAAGAGGAGACCCAGAAAAGAATGGAAGTGACTTGTTCTAACCCTATAGGAATAAACTTCACCCTTATTTGACAGATATTGCCAGAATTCCATGGCTGTGAGGTCTTCATTGAAAATCTGGCTTCTGCTGGGCATAGTCCCACACACACCTGTAATTCTAGTTGTTGGGAGGCTGAGGCTGGAGGATCACAGTTTTGAGGACAGGCTTGGCAACTTGGAGTGATCCCTCAGCAATGTAGTGAGACTCTTTTCAAAATTTAAAAAAAAATAAATAAAATTAGTTTGGGGATGTAGCTCAGAGGCAGAATGCCCCTTGGATCTATCCCCAGTACCACACGTGCAAAATAAAATAAAATAAAGAATGAAAGAAAGAAAGAGTGGCTTCTGTTTGATGCAGTTTAAGAGCCCACTGATGGCATATGCCCTTGAGTGTCATTCTCGAAGACAACATTTGCAATTGAAGCCTATATTCCAGACTATCTTCTCAAATGGAATAATGTGCATTTTTAGATGTACTTAAATTGTTTGTTGAATGAATCCCCAATGAAAATAATAAGTTACCACCAACATGGATAACAAGAGATTATGCTTAAGAACCGGTTAGCTGTACATACTCTTCTAACTTTTATTTGCAATTAAGTTCTCTATCAAAGTCCATTATCCTATGGTTATACACTGATGTGTTCTTAGGGTAATTATCACCAAATTATAAGCTCTTGTTCTCAATAGTGTTTCCTCTCTGGATTTTTTATTGATAACAAAGATAAAATACTTTCTAAAATTTCAGGTTTAAGCAGAAATAGTGGCAGATTATCAGAAGATATAGAGAGGCAAGAAATCTGTTGGTACTCACTCAGAAAGCATGTTCATATCCTGAAATGGGGGATGCTTGATAATTGCCCTGCCTCCAGCTCTTCTGGCTCTTCTGGCTCTTCCACCATTCGCTCCTTAAGGTGTGGAATTCCCACCCAAGTTCACCAATGTTCATGGTTTGAGAAGATACCAGAAGGAGGCTAAGAACCTGAGAAATTAGGTTTCTCAGAGAGAGAAGGCAAGGAAGACTGAGAGGGAGAGAAAGAATGAGCTACCATTAAATCAACCTGAGCTAGTCTTGAAATGAACGATGTACAACACACACACACACACACACACACACACACACACACACACACAAGCACACAGAGCTCTGAGTCACCAAAGGTCTGTTATGCATGTACTATTATGTGTGTACTACTACAGAAACATTTGCAGAATGGTTTTTTCATCCCTGTTTTCCAAATGAAAAAACAAGAGTGTTCAAGCAACATTTCCAAGTTTGAACTCTCTAATAAAGGTCTAAAGTAGATTTTAAATGTAGCACATTTCAAAATGGAATTCCCCCTGGGGAAGCTGCAGTCAAGGCTTATGCATAGGATTAGAAGGGTAGCCTTAGGAAGACACTACAGAAAAGGGAGTATTTTGTTCAGGCACCAGAGTGGACTGGCTCTGCAGTCAGTGATGTTTATGTAAGATTTGATCTGCATTTGTCATAGGAAACACAGCTCTTTGATCTCACATTTGAACTTTTCTCTTGTCTTTACAGCCCAGACACCTGATGGTGCCCCTTCTTTTTACTGCCATGCACTTCGTGGAACTGAGTGTGCCCATAGACTTTATGGGAGTCAGATGACATTGGCTAGATGTTCTTATTCTTTACTTATACTGGTCTTGTGACTTTGAGGATATCAGTCTTTCAGAGCCTTATCATTTTTCTTTTTAAAAATTTTTCTAAGATTTTTAAAATATGCTTTTATTGGTGCATTGTAGTCTCATATCAAAATATAAGTCATGTTGACAGTGACATACATTCACATAGCACTTGGTGCCCTCCCCCCTTCCTGGTTCCCTCTCCATCCCCCCTTTCCCATACAGAGTACTGAGATTGACATTAATATTTTCACATATGTACACAAAGCCGGTGGTAGTAAAATTTCTTCAATGATCTCCATTATTTCCCCTTCCCTTCCCCTAGATCACCTCTCTGGCTCCACTGAAGTTTCTTCTCCATTATCTGGAGTACATCTAGTATCCCAATTACTCCCTAGCTTCAGCATATTAGAGAAAATATGCCTCTTCACTTTCTGTGACTGACTAATCTCACTTAACAATGTTCTCCAGGTCCTTCTAGTTTCCTGAAAATGACATAATTTTGTTCTTCTTTACTGCCAAGTAGAATTCTATTGTATGGATGCCCCATATTTTTGTAATCCATTCATCTGTTGATGGACACCTAGGTTGTTTTCATAATTTGTCTATTGTGAATTGTTCTACTATAAACATGAATATGCATATATTACTGTAGTTCTCTGATTTCAGCCCCTTTTGAAAGATACCCAGGAGTGGTATAGCTAGATTATATGGTGGATCCATCGCAAGCTTTCTGAGGAATTGCCACACTGATCTTCATAGCTGCTGAACTAATTTGTAATCCCATCAACAGTATATTAGAGTTCCAATTTACCCACATCCTTGCCAAAATTTATTTTTTTTTGACTTTTTGATGATTGCCATTCTGATTGGGGTTAGATGGAATTTTAGTATAGTTTTGATTTGCATCTCCATGATTGCTAATGATGTTGAACATTTTTTCATGTGTTTATTGACCATTTGTACTCTTCTTTTGTGAAGTGTCTGTTTAGTTCAATTACCCATAGCTTTATTGTGATATTTGTCCTTTTAGTGGAAATTCTTTTAAGTTATTTGATCTATTATTCCTCTATCAGAGGAATAACTGGCAAAGATCTCCCATTCTGTAGGCTTTCTTTTTAGGCTCTTGATGGTTTCCTTTGATGAGCAGAAACTTTTAACTTAATGCCATCCTATTTATTAATTCTTGTTTTAATTTCCTGAGCTATGTAGGTCTTGTTGAGGAAGTTTATACCTGTGCACACATGTTGGAGTGTTGGACCTATGCCTTCCTCTAGTAGCTTCAAAGTCTCTGGTCTAATTTCTAGGTCTTTGATCCATCTTGAGTTGACTCCTGTGCAGTATGAGAGGTAAAGATTTAGTTTCATTTTTCTACAACTGGATAACCAGTTTTACCAACACCATTTGTTGAAAAAGCTGTCTTTTCTCCAAGGAATGTGTTTGGCAACTTTGTCAAAAATCAATCTGCTGTATGTATGGATTTGTTTCTGTATCTTCTGTTCTGTTTCATTGGTCTATGTGCCTGTTTTTGTGGAAATACCATGCTGTTTTTATTACTGTAGTTCTGTAGTATAATTTGAAGTCAGGAATTTTGATGCCTCCTGCATGATTCTTATTGGTGAGAATTGCTTTGGATATTCTGGGATTTTGTTTCTCGATATGAAATTTATGACTGAGTTATCTAGTTCTGTGAAGATATAATGATAGTAAACATTTATGCTCCAAATGTGGGTGCGTCTACTTTTATAAAACAAGGAATATCAGGTCAGAAATAGAGCCAAATACAATAATATTGGGAGACTTCACACCACTAGATCAATTTTCCAGGCATAAGATGAGTAAAGACTTTTTTTTTTTTTTTTTTGCCAAAGTGGTTGCTTTATTCCAGCTGGCTGGGATGAGCAGCCTAAAGGCTGTCACCTGGAATTTTGGTGTAGGCCAGTTTTATACCCTTTGATTACTCTTTAGACCTAAAAAATACCATAAACCAAATGGACCTAATGATCAATAGCAAGCAAATATAATATTTCATTGAACAACAGCTGAATACACATTTTTATCAGCTTCTCATGGAACCTTCTCCAAAATAGATCACATTCTGGGCCACAAAGCAAGTACCAGCAAGTTAAAAAAATGCAATAGAATTCTCTTCATCTTCTCAGATCACAGTGGAATGATAGTAGAAATCAACAAGAAGAAGACCAAAAGAAATTAAATTAATATACGGAGACTCAATACACTCTTGAATGAGAATCGGATCAGAGAAGAAATAAAGGGAGAAATAAAATATTCCTAGAATTAAATGAAAATAGAGAAATGATGTACCAAAATCTGTGGGACACTTTGAAGGCAGTTTTAAGAGGAAAATGAAAATTTATAGTGCTGAATGCTCACATAAGAAAAACAGAAAGTCACCAAATAAATAACCCGATGGCATACCTCAAGGACCCAGAGAAACAAGAACAGTCTAACCTGAAAGCCAGTAGAGGACAGAAGATAATTAAAATCAGAGCAGAAATAAATGAAATAGAAAACAGCAGCAGCAACAACAACAACAAAAAGAACAATACAAAGAATCAGTAAGACAGCTAGTTCTTTGAAAAGATTAACAAGATTATCAGACCCTTGGTCAACCTAACCAAAAGAAAGAGAGAATCAAGCCAAATTATTAAAATCAGAAATATAAAAGGGTACATCACCACAGACAGTGGGAAAATCCAGAGGATCATTTTGAAAATTTATATTCCAATAAACTGGAAAACATGGAAGAAATTGACAGATTTCTAGACGCATACAACCTACCTAAACTGAAGAAATTGAAAACCTGAACCAATCAATAGCAAGCAAAGAGATAGAAACAGCAATAAAAAGCCCTCCATCAAAGAAAATCCCAGGTTCAGATGGATTCCCAAATGAATTCTATAAAACTTTTGCAGAAGAACTGAACCCAATACTTCGCAAGTTACTCTGTGAAATCAAAAAAGATAGGATTTTCCTAAACTCTTTCTATGAGGCCATTATCACCTTAATACCCAAACTGAATAAAGATCCTTCAAGGAAAGAAAATTACAGACCAATATCATTGATGAACATAGATGCAAAAATTCTAAACCAAATATAACTATGCATATTCAAAACCACATCAAGAAAATTGTACACCATGACCAAGTTGGTTTCATCTCAGGAATGCAAGGCTGGTACAACATACACAAATCAATACATATTGTTTACCATATAAATAGAACTAAGGGCCGGGTGTGGTGGCACACGCTTGTATCCCAGCATTTGGGAGGCTGAGACCTGAGGATCCGGGTTCCTGGCCAGCCTCAGCTACCTGGTGAGGCACTCTGCAACTTAGTGAGACCCGGTTTCAAAATAAAGAATAAAAAATAGGGGTGGGGGTATAACTCAGAGATAGAATGCCCCTGAGTTCAATCCCCAGAACCACAAAAATAAATAAATAAATAAATAAATAAATAAATAGAACTAAAGACAAAAATCATATGTTTATCTCAATAGATGCTGAAAAAGCATTTGACAAAATCCAATACCCATTCATGTTAAAAATACTGCAGAAAATCAGAATACAAGAAACGTACTTAAACATCATTAAGGCAATATACAATAAACCCAAAACCAACATCATACTGAATATGGAAAAACTGTGGGAATTCCCTTTAAGATCAGGAACAAGACAAGGATGCTCAGCATTACCACTCCTTTTCAATATAGTCCTCGATACTCTTGCCAGAGCAATAAGACAAGAGAAGGCTATCAAAGGAATTCAAATAGGAAAAGAAGAATTAAGATTATCTCTGTTTGCAGATGACATGATCCTATATTTTTGAAGACCCCAAAAACTCAACCAAAAGACTACTAGAGATGATTAACAAATTCAGCAAAGTAATGGGATCCAAAGCAACCTAAAAAAAATCAGTAGCTTTTCCATATGCCAAACATGAATCCACTGAGAAAGAAATACAAAAAAACAATTCAATTCACAAAAACTTCAAAACCAATAAAATACCTAGGAATAAACCTATCCAAAGAGGTAAAAGACCTCTACAATGAAAATTATAAAATACTAAAGAAAGAAATTGAAGATCTTAGAAGATGGAAAGTTCTCCCTTGCTCATGGATAGACAGAGTAAATATTATCAAAATGTCCATTCATTTCTCTTTTAAAAACAGAACACCATTAAAAGAAAGTTTCATAAGCTCATAAGCACATGGCCATTTCTATATATTTTTTAGCATTTTTGAATACCATATTAATGATAAATAAATGTGTGAATGATTCATTTATTAGTTCTGTTATGTATAGTACCATTATTTACTACATAGAAATTTATTTTTTCAAGTTCACAAGTATGACACAAATGATAAAAAAATATTTCTATACTGTTTATTCATATTGTTCAATCATTTTGTTGTATTTAACCCCACATATTATTTCCACCATAAGTGCTTATTATAATTATCTACTATAGGCCAGTCCCTATGCATAACCTATTGCACACACTTGAGCACATAAGGGAGATGATCTTCATTGTAATTTGACAGACAGAGACATGAATAGCAGAATTTACTACCTAGTTTTCAGGTGGTGCTTGAATTTAACACCCTATTGCACACCTGACCATAATGCTATGGAGTTTTTTCTTTGGATTTCCAGTGTCAAAATACTAGGCAGTCTAAGCCAAGCATTGTGGCACACACCTATAATCCCAGTACTTGGAAGGCTGTGACAGGAGGATCACAGGTTCAAGGAAAGACAGCCTCAGCAATTTAGCAAAATCCTCAGCAACTTAGTGAGACTAAAATTCAAATTAAAAAATATAACAGGGCTGAGGCAGTACCACCAAAACAAACAAAAAAACAAACAAATCTAAGCAGTCTTTTTCTTGTCAGAGAGATGCTTGACTACCTGTCTGCCCTTCCTCCCTCACCTCCTTCCTCCCTCCCTCCCTCCCTCTCTCCCTTCATTCTTTTCTTCCATCCCTCATAGACAATCACAAAACCTTGATGATCTAAAGGAAGACAAAAAAGATTTATGGTTTCTGGAGATTGCCTGCTGCTTCTCTGAGAATAAAATGAAATTCCTTGTGCCACTTCAACATGCTTGACATCTTTTATTATTTTCAGGTCATACACATCTTTCTTCCTATAAGGAGTGTCATCCTACAAACATTCATTCATTACTCTTAAGGTCATGTCAAAAAGAATCATAGACATATTGTCAACATATTCAGTATAAAAAACAGAACCCTCCCCCCCAAAAAAACTTTCTTAAATTCTTATCAGGAAATCAATGTGCTGATGGAGCACCAAGGACTAAGAACTGTGGAAAAATCCAGTACACTTTGTCATCTGCCCAATCAGATGGAATTGGGATTGACAGTTCTCACTCCACTATCAGATCTACTGGTATTATAATTCTGAATGAGAGACCTCCTAGAATTGCTGGCCCTGGAAACTTCAGATGCTAAAGTGAAATATCCAGACAATACTTTCTTGCAATATGATTTCTGCAATTTCTGTACCATCGGATATATCATGTTTTGGAAGTTTTAAAACACTGAGAATATCTGTCATTCTCTTTATTTTGAGATTATTTTCAGGGCTCCCAAAGGCTGTGCCTTCAACACTAATATTTCCAAATAATGCTGCAAGTGGTTCAAGACTTTCAGAACTGGGCATCTTGGATGTCATGGTACTTATTACACCTCTGCTCACATTAGCACCTCATTTTGTGAGCCAGGTCTACTTTGTATCTCTAGAATGAAACAGACTCTCATCCCTAGCACAGATTGGCACATTTATTCTTACAGTATGACCAGCCTTCTTCCAAGAGGGAGACTTGAGTTCACTTAAGAAAACATTCCATTGCCCGATCGATGGCTATTGCAAGCTCAGTCTATGCTCTCATCCTTTCCAACAGTGTCCTTTATTGAAAGATAAATATTGTGTCTCATTTCATTAATACATTTCTTTGCTTTTCTCTGCTCTTCATAGCCTCTTGAGTTATTATACAGAACTGTCAGCTCCATTGCTAGCTACATCGATCTAGTTATTTATTCTCTCTAAATCTTGGATTATTTTATTTTAAAATGGGATTAATCAGCTAGATATGGTGGCACAATTTGTAATCCCAATACTCAAGAGCCTGAAACAGGAGGATCTCAAGTTTGCTCCAGCCAGTGTTAACAACTTAGTGAGGCTCTCAGCAACTTAGCGAGACCCTGTTTCAAATATAAAAAAATAATAAAATAAAATAATGAAATATGGCTGGTTGTGTAGCTTGTAGGTACAGTGCCCCTAGGTTCAATCCCCAGGATCACACACACACACACACACACACACACACACACACACACACACACACACACACACACACACCAGACATGGAATTACTCATACCTACACCATAAAACTTTTGTGATAATTAATGTACTCAAGTTGTTTACTTTACTCAACTACTGGATTGGTGACTCACTAGAAGATGAGTCTGAGAATGCAAACTTCATAGACAGGAACAAGGGAAGCCTGTGAATTAAGATCTATTTCAAAGATTTGAGATGAGTACATTAGTATGCATGAGTATGCTAATTCAACAAGGATTTGGAAAGAGTTAAGTTATTGCAGGGTGATGGGATAACAATTTACAGATTAGAAATTTTAGTCAATTTAATCTGCAACTGGAGACTGACTGAAAAGTTGTGGACTTCAAATCATCATTCAAGATATATCTTGTTTTTTCTAATCCTATAGCATCATCACTTCCAGGGACTATAGGTTGCTTATCAGTCTATGGATATGATTTCTGACTGTTACTGTGAATGTATCTTTATTGAACCAAGAACTCTATGTAATGAAGGAGTGGTGGGAAGAAACTCAGGGAACCATATACTTAGCATTAAGACTCTGAATATGTATACTGTTACTTATGCATCAGAATCACCTTTCTGGGTTAAGCTAGTATGAATTAAGTTTTCTGTTACTTGGAGAAAAGAACTGCTGAAAACAGATCCACCTCTGTTAGCAAAGGCTCTTCCAAACTTGACTGAGTTCTGTATCTCTATATCTTGGTTTAGTTTTCCTCTCAAACACAGATTCTAAGCAGAAATTATGATGTGGACTGCTTCTTCTAGGAGCCTGGGGTGGTTGGCTCTGCAGGCTTAACTACTCCTTCAAACTCAAAGACAACAGGAAACAGAGTCTACCATCACCTAGCACTCATGTCATTCCACTGAAAAGTTCTGATTATACTTGATTTGGTGATATTACTGCTCATTGTCAATCTTCTTGTTCCTGAACACTCCAGGAACCTGACACAGTTAAAATTTGTAGAATGAAATACACATACATATACAGTGCATTCCTAGAGGGATAAAAAAAATAAAAATAAAAAGATAGTCTTGCTAACAAAGAGGGTATGCATATGCATTGTAACTCCACAGCTGATCTCCACCTCACTCAATTCAACTTTTCACTAGCCCTACCATTGCCCTCAGGAGTCATACACAATGCTTGCTATATCTCACCTAAAACCTACCCAACTATCAAAATAGGCTCTTTCTGCATGATGATCCTTGGGTAGGCAAACAAGTTTTATTCTTTTTTCTCTTAATTTGATACACTCTATTCTTTTCTTGTTTCTTTCTTTGTTTTAGAGATTCTGCATTTTTCAAATTCTTGTTGCTGTTTCCCTCCCCCCAGTTTTATTGGTGTTTAATTGAAAAATAAAAAAATCATATGCTTTTAAGGCATACCGCATGAAGTTTTATATACATAGAAACTGAAATGATTACTATGACCATCCTTCTCATTTTCCTATGCCTTTGATAACATCTCTTCAACTTTGACTTCTGAACACAGGCATTCCTTGATGTTTCCTGCTCAATTTTATTTTCTCAGTCTTTCCTTGGGTTTGAATTTCACAGATTCTGATGACATACAACTATGCTTCTCAAATGAAATCTTTCTTTTAAATTCCTCAGCTACATGGCTCATGGCCCCACTTAGAAATCCACATCATGACATTAAGCTCAAGTTATCCTGATGTGATTAAAGAACATGGATTATGGTATGTTATGGACTTAGGCTATAGCGCAGCATTCTAAATTTAGTAACAGGGAGCTCTCTAAGGGGAAAAAAAAAAAAAACAGTGTATATTGTAAAGAATTGGAATTCATGTCCTTTTGAAGTATTTTGAAGATTAGTGATATTCTGTGTAAAGTCCTGAGCAGATGATCTAGCACATAGAGTTGAAAAGGGTTATCATTATTAGTAGTACCTCAAGCTGAGAGAATGTCTTTCTAATTTTTTCAGCATACATGTAACAATCCCAAGGAAGCACTTAAATTGATGACTTTGTACCATACACATATTTCTGGACCCAAAGGATACTCTCTAGAAGGTGGGCCCATGCCTGATTCATAATGTCATATTGATGCAAAGTTTTTCCTCTTATAAGGTCCTTGTCTGAGAAATTAAATAATTAATCACCAGACTATTGGAAGGATAGATATAGGCTATATAAAGATTTATTTTAACCCAAGAAAAGACAAAAACAGCCTCCTCTCATATTGGAGGAGAGGTCCCCAAAAGAGAATAACCATTGAAGTTCTTGGGAGATGAGCCTTTATTCCTTCTTGTGGTCCTCAATCTGCCTCAGTGCCAGATACCATGAAGTGTATCCACTTCCATACAATAGGTCTATCTTTGTGCTATTGCACTTAAAGAGAATGTAACATACAGTAATGTATTAGAAATGAGATTATATACATTTTAATCCATCAATGGTCAGTACACAGTGAATCTGCTAGATGCTTAGTAAATTTTTACATCACATAGTTTATCTAAATCTCTATTATGTGATAAGTGATCATAATCATACCATTATCTGACAGTCACAGAATTAGTCTATTATGGCTGGAAATGGAATCCAAGTTTATTTAGTCATTTAGCACATGTTGGACTTCTTGTTGGACTTCTCTGCACTCTGAACATTTTTGTTTTCATGGATTTCAAAACAAAATGTAGGCAATATTCAAGGTACCTATGACATACTAGGAAAGACAATATCTCCATTACCACAAGTAGTACCATGGCTACATGTGTTATTTTATTGATGACTCAGAGAACTAGGATACTTAAACAGAAGCGCACAGCTAGAAACTTTCAGACATAGCATTCAAACTAATACCTCTATGATTTTAATAAGCTGAAACCCTGTGCTATGAAATCCGCTCTCCTGTTCCCAATCTATGCTTTATCCTGCTGTGTCCCATAAACGAAAATCCAGTTTAACATTGCAGATCCCCCAAGGAAGATTCTTTCTCCCCAGGAATCCATTCAGTGATGGGTCGGCCATTGGAGTTGGCTTTTGTGAAGTGATTTTTCCGTGTCTGTGTCTGCTTACCTTCCACAAATTCTAAGAACTCTCACTGTTAGACGTCAGTCCTCACTTTGTACCACTTGCTCAGCTCTCGAAAGTTCTATTTGTTTTGAATCATTTGTATCATTATCAAACATGCAGAGCCAAGAAGATAAGGCTTTTTAACACGTACTAACACAGTCACCTTCATTTATTTTCCCTCAAATATGTACCTCTGTCTGGGAAGATTTTCTTTTCTTTTCTGTTATGGATTGTGTGTGTGTTAGTGTGTGTGTGTGTGTGTGTGTGTGTGTGTGTGTGTGTGTGTAAATCCAATCTCTGGATGAGTGTATCTTAAGAATCTTGGACTCCAGACACTGCCATGGTGTTGTGCCTGGAAAAATAATCAATGTGTGGCAAATGAATATAGAAAGATGTCCTCACCCTTTTTTGGAACAGTGGAGAATTTGTTTTAGATGAGCAGCTTGCACCATGTCGGGCTTCCTGCCGCTTCTTCAAGCAGCACTAAAGGAAATGAACTAATGATGGCTGATGCTTGCGATGGGCAAACTCCCTCCTGCAGTTCAGAATTGGAATGTGAGTGAGAGCTGTGGGCACTCGGGCCAGCCCTGCCAGAAACAGGTTGTTAACAGCATGAATTTATGAATCCAGTCAGCACAAATGAGAGTTTATTATGCTTGGAGTCTAGAAACAATGCTTCATTTATTAAATTAAGCTGCAAAAATCAGAAATTCTGCTCAGAGACTGTTAAATAATTTTTCACACCGAAAAGGGGGCTTTCGTTGACCCTGCTTATTTGATAGTGTTAATTTCTTCTATGCATACAAGGGAAGAGAAGGTGCAAGTTTAGGGATGGAGACTGTTTAGATTGTAGCCAGGTAGAATGACTTCCTGTTAAAGTCTTTCACCTGTCCTGGGCCTTACAACTTTTTTGATAGTCTTTATCAACATCAGAATGAGCATGATTAGTCGGGTGTGGTGGCTCATGCTTGTAATCCCAGCATTTGGGAGGCTGAGACCCGAGTATCTGGGTTCGTGGCCAGCCTCAGCTACCTATTGAGGCGCTCCGCAACTTAGTGAGACTCGGTTTCAAAATAAAGAATAAAAAAATAGGGCTGGGGGTATAGCTCGGAGGTAGAATGCCCCTGAGTTCAATCCACAGTACCGCAAAAAAAAAAAAAAAAAAAAAAAGAATGAGCATGATTACCTAAACTATAAGAATTTTGTGAACTAGAATAGCAAAGAATGAGCAGTGTAACACAATATGCAAGAATATATTATAGGAGAAGGGAAACTTTCAGAAACATAACATAACCTGTTTCACTGTTTTGCCAAGTGATTTCTGGATCACATTCAAAAATTCCTAATCACTCCTAATAAGTGAATTTTTTTGTGGGTAGGTTGGATCACAGGAATTTGTATAAATCTATCCTTCAAGTGCCCTTTATTCTGGTTAAGGAACCACTGACCATAAAGTCGTGGTCTCTATTTAAATCCAACTGTGATATAAGTAATATGGATATTTTAAACACAGCATGAGACTTCTCACTTGGTTGCTAATGATCAGTATTAACATGTTGGGGGAAAGTGTGGTGGTATTGAAAAGAGAAAAATAAAGCATCCACATTATTTGAAGTCAACCATATGTGGGATATTTGGCATGCCTGCCTTTTACTAGCTGTATGATCTAAGCTATGGCTTTATCCCTTCTGAGAACCAGATTCCTCTTCTATAAAATGAAAGTATTCTCAGATATTTTCATGATTGCTTTGATTAATAAACAACATAATGCTGCAAAGATTTTATTGCAGACCTTTGAGTATGGTGGTTGTTTTAGAATGCTGGCCTTCTGTGTCTGAAAAATTAATACTTGTTCATTATTTATTTCTACATTTGCAAGATTACTGATTTGATTGACTTAATTTAATAGTTTGATTCAGCATATTTTTAGTGTTCTTATTAGGACACAGATTCTATGATTATAAATTGTACAGTTAAATATTCAAATAAATATCAAGTGTGCATATGTGTTCCTGAATAAGCATAATTCTTTTAATTTTGATTGCCAAATTCTACCAGTATACAAGTTGGTTTGCCATTAACTTACTAACACCTTATATCTATCTTTATAAAATAAATATGTAGAGTATTGCACTAGTGACAATTTCAATGAAGAGATCTAGCCTAATAAAACCTTTTGTGATAAAAGTCAATGATTAATAATTCTCCCTAAGTCTTGCAAGCATGATGTTTCATCCCAGGAAGCCAGTTTTGCTAATCCTATAATGGTTCACGTTTTTGATCAAGCCCATAAGGTGTTACTAGAACAATTAGCTGCCAGGATTCAGGTATAAACAGAAGGATAATTCAGAAATATGCATTCTCCATACATGTT
The DNA here is from genome assembly GCA_004027655.1 of Graphiurus murinus. Taxonomy (NCBI): domain Eukaryota; kingdom Metazoa; phylum Chordata; class Mammalia; order Rodentia; family Gliridae; genus Graphiurus; species Graphiurus murinus. Next base: position 36,242 of record PVLC010000066.1, read on the forward strand.
ATGCTGAAGAGTCACAGCAAATGAAAAGAATTAGCATATGTTATGGGCCATTTTCATAAAAGTGCCTGCTTGCAAATGAGGCTACCTAGTTGGAAATGTGCAGTCACATTGTTCCCTGAAGCACACTAACACCACCCCATCTTTGTCAGCATGTTTTACCAGGAAGGCAATTAGGCATTAGATGATTTTGTATATGTGTTTGTTTAAGCCCTTGCTTTTGTTCTTTGCCTTTTCTTTATTTAGTCGTAAAGTTTGTTTGGTAGCAGAATAGAGGAGTCACTTTATGAGGTATCCAACTTATGTGGGCTTATGTTATCATTTCATCGTATTTTGCTTAGGCTACTATGAGTCGTAGCCTAAAGGAAACTGGATAGGTGTCTAGGTCACCATTATTACTGCCTGACAACACAACTTAGAAAAAAGAAGATTTATTTGTTCACAGTTTTTGGAGGTTTTAGGTTTAGCCCATGTGAGGACAGGGTTTGTAGAGCTTAGGGCATAGTAGTACAAAGCAAAGAGAGGGAGAGAGCAAGGCTCTGCTCTTACATCGTGGCGCTCAGAAGCAGGAGACAGCAAGCAAAGGTACCACATTCCACTTGCCTAGGTGATCACCCAGTAAATCCATTACAATGATTTCCCCACTGATGAGATTATAGCCTCCATGACTTAATTGCATAAACTCTGAACATTAATACTTGAGCTCTTCAGGGGACAGGCTAGATCTACCCCTATCACAGTAGGCAAATACCAGAGTTAGGAGAATTTGCTATTATGAACTTTTGGAGTTGTGGAATAGTCTGTTGTTGGGAACAATGAATAAACACGTCTGAAATGACTTCTCTACACTTGTCCCTGTGCTGGACATTGGGGGTTCAAATAGGTGACAATTCCCTATCCCATAGGATAAAGTGATTTGCTTTGGATGCTATATTCCTTATAGAAATATAAGTACCTTACTCAGTTAAACACCAGACTGGGCAGTTGGCTGAGAATAAAGCAAAAAAGATGCAGATAGATAATATCTAACGGTTAGGAGTATGGAGTGGTCATAAGTGGAGCACTTTTAACATTTAACTTGATAAAGATGATGCACATTTGAGGGGATTTTAACATGTAATATTTCTTATATCTGAAACACTTTTGTCCCTAACCTCAACCACAAAAACTATGGGAAGAAACTGTAGATATGGGAGAAGAAAAAATTCAACCATAAAGAACAGCACACAGTAAAGGCCTGGAGGTAGACAGAATCAGAAAGGAACTAGAATATGAGGAAGTAAAATATTTCTTTGCCAGAGATAGATCATGGAAGGCTGAGTAGGCTGCCCTAAAGAATGTGGATCTTAATTGGCTTTGCATGGGAAAGCAAATCAAAGGATTTGAAGGGAAAAGGGATGTGATCTAATTCAAATCTTAAGAACCCAGGCTCTTCAGAGCAGAGAAGCAATGTGGAAGGAGAAAAGTCACCAGCAAGCCATCTGGGAGGCCAGTACTGACCTAGGAGAGAGCACTGATGGATGGTGGTCAGTAGAGGTCAGAGAGTTGGGTGATGGTTTCATTGTATATTTCAGGACAGACTGAGACCCAAGGCCATACATCCAATCAAGAATGAGGCTAGGGCTGGAGCTAAATATCTTTGCCCCTTAAGCCTGTGCTCATGTTAATAGGTGAGTCTTGAAGTGCTTTCTGGAGAGAAATGCCCAAGGGTTTAATTGTGTTGCCATTGGATGCCTTGTGCTCTGTAGAGATAAGCACCACAGAAAGGCTTTAAACAAGCTTAGAAGTGGGTTTCTAAGCAGTCATTTACATCTGATTTGTTAGAAGATTCTCAATTAAAGAAAACAACAATAACAAAAAATAAAGTCGATGAGCATTGCAGGTATATTTGGTTCCTGGGATATTCAGGAACTATGAGTTTGAGGATGCCTTTAGAAATGGGGTGGTTTGTTATTTCCCAGGGCTGCCCCTCTTCTTCTCTTTTTCAGCCCTTATTACAATGGTTAACAAAGTGTATTGTTCTTGTTTAGTGGGTGTTCAAAAGAGAGATTAACATATCCCTGGGCCTGAGGCCTCTTCTCTCTTTCTTAGAGCTTTTGGCTGGCAACAGCATCTCCACAGAATTTAATAACACTGCTTTGTTTTCACTGAATTTATTTTTATGATTACATTTTATTTATGGCATAGGGTACAGACTTTCTGTTTTTGAGAGGTGGCATAATTTGAGTAAAAAGTAAATTTAAAGATAAAAGTAAAAATGTTACAGAAGACACAATTATGTAAAAACCATAGAGCAGCAGCATTTTAGATTTTTGTACCAGTTCTGTCACTGGTGGTCATGGTGACAGAGAAGGGACATGGAGAAGGAGTTCCAAGGGAACAGCTTCTTGACTGCCTGGCATCCTTTTTTTTTTTTTTAATTCCTACTTCGCTTTTCATTCTAGGAGAAAATTCATCTTTGCAAAGTAAGAGAGTGAATGCAAGCTAGAAGGGGGCCTTCATCTTCAGAATCCAATCTCATAAGAGGGGTGGGGCCAAGGAGAGCAGAATTTATGTACACAAATGTCAAATGGAAATCCTGTGCTTCATGTGTACCATGGAAGGGCATAGAGTCATTAAAAAATAATATTCAACTGATATAAATACAGTGGAGGGACTGATTTTCAAAATATAATCATTGAAAAAATCATCAAAAGATACTGTGTAATTGTGCTTTATTTCTCCCATTCCTATAAAGAAAAAATATATGACTTGCATACGAATATGAATATGCATAAAGAATATCTGGGGAAATGCACATGGGGGAAATTATGAGTTATTACTCCTGGCAAGTTTGTGGGTTTTGGATGTGGGGAAAGGCTGACTTTTTATTTTACATAACTTTATGCCTTATTCCATTTTCCATGGTACACTATACTTTTTGTTGCAAAAATAAAAGAAATAGAACATGTTCTGTTTTGGAAGAAAGGAGTGAAGCACCAATGTTATGTCAAGTCCCATTAAGTCCAAGATTATGAGAATCAATGCTGTAGGCCAGCAGCCCAAAACTAACTGAGTTTGTGGAAGATGAGCTCAGTCCTTTCTTCAAAGGGCAGATCCTGTGGACCACCTGATGGTAATAGGCAAAGCTGAGTGTGGCCCAGTCCTAGTGAGATCCTCTCCCCACCCCAGATGTGTGCCCTCCAATCCCAAAATAAGCCAACTCACACAGAGAAATGCTTAATTAATATTTGTATTTTTCCTACTTTTAACAAAATTTAATAAATATTTCTTTTGTGTGCGTGTGGTATTGAGCCCAGGAACATTTTACCTTAGAGCTATACCCTCAGCCTGTTTTTTTTTTTTTCAATACTAGGGATAGAACCCAGGAGCATTTTACTCTGAGCTACATCCCCAGCCCTAATTTTTATTTTTTATTTTGAAACAGGGTCTCACTAAGTTGAGGAGGGCCTCACTAAGTAGCTGAGGCTAGCAGCAAACACAGATCCTCCTGTCTCAGTCTCCTAAATACTGGGATTACAAGTGTTCGCTACCACGCCCAGCTTCCCCAGCCCTTTTTTATTTTTTTGTTTTGAAACAGGGTATCATTAGGTTGTTGAGAGTCTTACTAAATTTCTGAGGTCGTCTTGTGATCTTCCTGACTGAGTCTCCTAATTATTGGGATTATACGCACATGCCACGATGCCCGCCTAAAAAAATTTTTTTTTCTACCATTTACTAGGCATTGTTCTAGGTATATAGACATGGAAGTGCAAAAGATAAATCTTACCTAATATTAAGTTTTTTCTATTTTTCATTTGAAGCAGAGTGTTAATTTACATTTTGATGGAAGAGAACTGTACTCGTGAAAGTGTTACTTGTAAGGCAGGGTCAGGAGATAAAGAGTAATAAAAGGGGATTCTTCTGTGAAGATGTCACATGAGAACAGAGACTGGAATAAAAGAGCTCCCAAAACCATTTTCCCAAGATGGGAAGGAACTGCGCTGGTCTCAGGAAAGAAGAAAATCTAATCTATCAACATTAGAGCTCATGCTAGGCTATAAGCTCCATGTGCCAGGTTGCACTATTCAGAAAAATATGCTTCCTTCCTTCCTTCCTTCCTTCCTTCCTTCCTTCCTTCCTTCCTTCCTTCCTTCCTTCCTTCATTCTACCTTTCAACTACTCCTCCTGTCCTACTCTATTTTTATATTTGAAAACAGGGTCTTGATAAGTTGCTGAAAGCCTCTCTAAATTGCTGAGGCTGGCTTCAAATTTTTGATTCTCCTGTCTTAGTCTCCCAAGTACTGGGAATATAGGTTAGGCTACCATGCCTGGAAGAAAAATATTTCACTAAACTTTCATCGAGGACCTATCATGTGACAGGTTCTTTGCTGATGGCAGCAAACAGAATATAGAGGATATGCTGACTATAGCCAAAGAACTCAGATTCCAGGGAGACCACAGCTGGCTTCCTGGAAGTGACATGATCCTAGTGAAGGGGGAAGAGAAAAGAGAGGGGCAGAAACAAAACACATCAGGGCTAGAACCTGATAAGCCACAGAAAGGGATTTGCCCAGAAAGAGTCTGTTGGGGATTCACTGCCACTGGAGGGTTTTTGTGTGGGAGAGTGATGTTGATTATTTCACCTTTTGAAAGAAATCATTTTATCTTCTTAGAGAGGAATGGACCTTAAGGAGAGAGGAACAGAAGCAGAGAGGCCTGCTCCTCTGATTTTCTTAAAACTTTTATCTTATGGCTTTAATGGATGCAAATCCTCAGCGAAAGTGGATAAGGGGAAGCAGGTGAAGTGAGATGAAGGATCTCTCGAAGCTGGTAGGTAGGTAGAGCACAGCTCAGCTCCCCCACAGAGATGCAGCCAGTCAGTTAAGGAAAGGCCCATTCATTCCCTGAAGCTGGAAGCTAGAGGAGGGAGGGAAAAGAGGTGGGAGGGAAGGAATTAGATAGGTTGTCTGAATGAAAAGTTGGAAATAGCTCTGAATTCAAAGGAATTCATCCATTTGTCCAGTTGCTTATTGCCTAAGTCTTTCTAACATTAGAGTGAGGATTTCCGTGCTCTGGGTTATGGGCTCAGGATGTCATGCTGCATTATTCAGTAAAATATTATAATAAACTTTTATTGAGTGCCTACAAGGTGACATGCTCTTTGCAGCAGAGAGAAGACAAAATAGAAGGGGTACGGTCATTATACACTAAGGACTCAGATTCTAGAGAGCCAGAGTTGCATCTTTGCAGCTCATGAGTCTCTGCTGCCCAGAAGGTCCCTTAAACTTGGCTTTATGTTCTGCTGTCATTGTCTTGAAATTCTAATTTTTAAGTGAAGTCCAGCAGGACAAGAGCACATCATGTAAGCAAAACAGATATGTGAGAGATAGAGCAACATTTTATATTTTAGTGCCTTAAATGACACTTTTTCAGGGTTCTCTCCCCATGTTTTCATTTTGTACTGGCTTGCAGCCAGGCAAGGCATGTGGACACATGAACCAGCAGTTATGGTTGGCCCTGGAGGTTACACTGTGAGAGATTTCCAGAGACAGGCACAGAACGGAAGCATTTCATTCAGAGGTGAGAGGTACAAGAGGGTAGTCAAAGAAAGACTTTAAGAACAAGTGAAAATCGAGTACATTTTTTGAAGGGAAATCTAGAGTTGGCCAAATGAGAGACAAGATTTCAAGCAAAAAGAACAAGCAACAGTTGTGAATGTGGAAATGAGGGGCCATGCATGTCTGGGAGTTTACATAGTCAGCAACTTTTTGTCCAGGGAATGGCCTGAGAGTTATATTTACTGGAGCTGGAGCTGGAAGGAAATGTCAGGATCAGATCAGGGAGAGCCTGCGGTGTCACACTCTTGAATAGAGAAGCACCTTGTCCCTGAAATATTACTCTGAGTAGATAATCGGAGATGTGCAGACCATGTGGAAGGTTTTCAGGAGAATGACAATGTAATTATTGAACATCACATGATAGTTCCTGTGTACATTCTTTAATGTGCAATTTTTTTGCTTCATAAAATGTTATAAGGATTATTATTAATTCCTAACATGAACGAAGAAATTGAGGATTGAACCTGTTTCTCTCTAGAGATGTGACTGCTGAAGAGATGAAGTGGGAAACAGATTCAGGATTATTTTTACTCTAAGGGCTATGATGTGTATGTATATATACATATACATATACATATTCAATGTGTGTTGTATATACATACATATATATGTGCATATGTATACATTTTATTGGTAAAATATAATTATATATAATAATGATGTTCAGGGTGATAGAAACATATATTCACACAGCATGTGATGTGTTTTTCTCCCCACCCCACTTCCTCCCCTTTCTGATACATGTTATTGAGATTGGTGTGGACACCTTCATATATGTACATAGCTTTATTTGAACTGTTTCCTTCATCATTTCTGCTCCCCAACACCACCTCCCTCCCTTAGTTCCCTTCCACTATTTTACTTGTCTCTCTCTTCATTTACTGAAGTCTCTTTTCTTTCCCTCTTTCTCTCTAGCTTCCACATATGAGAGAGAACATACAGCCCATCACTTTCTGAGGCTGGCTAATCTCAGCATAATATTCTGTCTAGTTTCATCCATTTTCCTGGAAATGACAGAATTTTGCTCTTCTTTATGGGCCAAGAAAAAATTTCACTGAGGAAGATCTAGTGGTATAAACTAAGAACAAAGGTTGTAGCCAGTGTGGTGGCGCAAGCCTATAAACCCGGTATTTGGGAGTATGAGACAGGAGGAACACAGTTTTGAGGTCAGCTTCATCAACTTGGCAAGGCCCTCAGCAACTTGGCGAGCCCCCATTTTGAAATTAAAAAGGGGTGGGGAGATGGGAGCATAGTTCAGAGGCAGAATGTCCCTGGGTTCAATCCCCAGTACCAAAACAAACATACACGCGCGCATGCGCATGCACACACACACACATGCACACCAACAATAACAACAACAACAACAAAAGGCTTCTTTTAGCCTTCACTTTTTTTTTCTTTCTGATAGAATAATAGGTAAATAGCCGGGTGTGGTGGTGCATGCTTGTAATCCCAGTACTTGGGAGGGTGAGACCAGAGAATCCCGGTTCGCGGCCAGCCTCAGCTACTTAGTGAGGTCCTCCACAACTTAATGAGACCATGTTTCAAAATAAAGATTAGAAATAGGGCTGGAAATGTAGCTTGGAGGTAGAATGCCCCTGGGTTCAATCCCCAGTACTGCAAATATATATATATATATATATTTGCAAATATATATATATATATATATGGTAAACAGCAGTGCTAAAAGAGAGACTTTGACAAATTGACAAGCGTTGACCTAAATTTTGAGGATGATACAATTGTATTGTGTTGTTGTAATGGACAGATGTAACAACACTGATTTCTTATACTGACATAGCTCTACTTTGTTTAGTTGCTTTTGCACATATCACCACACTCATATTGAGTTCAGCTTTTAAACAGATCAAAGAACTCTCATAACTTCAAGCCTGCATGCATGCTTTTCTTTTGACTGGAGAGCACTTCCAAGCATTCTTTCACTTAGCTCAATCCTGGAGAGGAGCTGCCTAAGTGATTCTCATCGTTAGGAATTCTCTCTCCCTATTGCAGATTGCCTGACTTCCCTTTTCCAGATTTCCTGAAAGCTCTGTGCTTTCTGATCATTTGCATGGTTTGGTCAGTATATTTATTCTTCTCTCCATCAAGACTTCATTTTCTGAGAGCAAAAGCTCTTTTATTTTTGCACACTGTCCTCATTCTCTAAAACAACCTGTAGTACAGTCAATGTACATTTATATTGTAGCCTATGTTATGATCAACTCCACAAATAGTTACTTTTCTAATAGTACACCTGATGTTAAATGAATACTGTGTTGAGTGTCTATTCTGAGACACACTGTGCTAGGCTCTTGGGTTATAAAAGTAAAGGAAAAGATATGATAAAAATGAATAGGGGATCTGGGCCTGTTGGTACATACCTGTCATCGCAGTACTTGGGAGACTGAGACAGGAGGATCTCAGACTTGAGAACAGCCTCAGCAACGTAGAGAGACACTCAGCAACCTGGCAAGATCTTTTCAAAACCAAACAAAAAATAAATAAAATAAGAGAGCTGGTGGTGTAGCTTTGATGTAAAATGTTCTGGATTCAATCCCCAGTACCTGGAGAAAAAAATTAAGAATAGGAGAAGGGAATGGACATTACTTTCAATATGGTGATCGGGAGAGGGTATATCAGATATCATTCAAGCTCTAACTGAAGAATTTCTAGTCAGGTAAAGATGCAGGTGGAAAGTATCTTACGCATGGAGATCAGAGAAACTGCAAAAGTTCTGTGTTACAAGAAAATGTCATGTTCTAAAAACCTGCATGGCCAGAACAGAGCAAATGAATGAGTGTTCATATATACTCACACATGAACACTCATTCATATATATGTGTGTGTGTGTGTGTGTGTGTGTGTGTGTGTGTTTGTGTTCATGTACTTCTGTATCATTCTTCACATGTATTTAAGTTGGTCCTTTTATTTTTGTCCTTCAATCCTGCCCTTTCCTATTTTGTGCCTAAGAAGGACGACTACTTAAATAGTTTGTCGTCTCTTGAAGTCACATTAACTGGTGTTCTTTTTCACAAAAACGGTGAGGCTGGCTGAGAAGGAGGGTTTCCAGTGTGTTCCTTTTAAACTACACTTAGCTGCTGCTTGGGGCTTTTAAATCGACATTCTTTCTGGCTTCCTTGAAGGGAACAATCAGATAGACTGTAGGTGGTCTTGCTTAGACATTTGAAGCTTTATTCTTAGACAAATACTACCAGGATATGCTTTGATTTCCTGAGAGCCATCAGAGCCTTTCAAGGTGTGTGTGTGTGTGTGTGTGTGTGTGTGTGTGTGTGTGTGTGTGTGTGTATGAGGGGCGGAGAAAGGACTATTAACTTTGATCTCTTGAGTCTCTGATTTTATAATTAAGAGTCAATTGGCCAAAACCTAATTTTGAATATATAACCACTTCCACTAACCTGCTTTGGCTGGAATGATTTGCCAAGCAATATTACATTAACACCTAATCTGCTCTGAAAATCAGCTCGAAATACTAAATTACCCAGGTACACCTAATGTTCTCAATGGAGCGTCCACTTTGTATTAAACACATGCATTGACCACTTTGCATTTATTTGCACAAAGCTGGCCTAGGAGCATGGACTGTTTTGACCACAAGGAAGATGAAAGTGGAGAGAATGCCACTAGCTATGGAATGTCAGCTGTAGGGACTCTACACACCCCTGGCAGGCTGAACCTCCTGCCTGAAGTACGATAAGCCCATCTCTGTGGGTGCAGGGTGAAGAAAATCAATACCAATAAAAACACTATTGAAATTGAAATGCATTGCAGAGAACTGAGCATTTTACTAAGATTTTTTTTTCCTTTCTGTTTTATACTTGAGAAGTAAAATAACTTTTTCTTGCCAAGGAAGTAGAAACTTGTTAAGCAGCATCATAAAAATACTATTCAGGGACTTGGTATTTGTACTGTAAAAATAGATACTGCTTTATGCTTATGCAAACTAGCCTAATTTGCCCTCATAAAATAGAATTTGCATTACCTTGGTTCTGCTGTTTGGAAATTAGATAACATTAAAGACTATTATAAAACACAATATCAGTTTACCTCCTCTTCTTCCTTTTTTCAAGATGAATTTTATAGGAGTCTAGTGGTTATTTGAGTCAATTGCAGACATTTTTTTTAAGATTTACCTTAAGATTTTACCATGTGAGTCTTCTGCTTTTTCAAAGATTGATTTGCTACTTTAAAGCAAAACAAACAAACAAACAAACAAACAAACTTTAAAAACAAACAAACAACTCCTTGATTATGAAATGAACACTTCCCGGCAATAGGATCAAAACAGGTATATTGTATTTTGACATCAATGTGTATTTATTTAGAGTTAAGCTGTGTGTGTTGTGTGTGCTTAATTTGCAGGGTTTGTACTTTTGTTCTATTATACTATAAGTGGATATTTATGTTATAGAAAGTTAAATGTATTTCATTTTTTTCTCTCTTATTTGAAGTAATGTTAAGTGACTGGGTACAATTATTCTTAAGCTTAATAATGTTAATGTAAATAAAGGCCTTTGAAGTCCCTTAATAGAGGTCTTATTTCTTCCAGTCAGTCTAAGTATGGGATAGCCTCTTTCTATATTTTTACACTTTCTCATAGCACACATGTGATAATAGGATTATCCATACTTGGTCATTTATTGGTGAAGTGGTATTTGTGGTATTGAAACATCTACCATGGAGAGAGACCAATAGATTTGAAGTCCCTAGAGCTCTCTAAGACCTATCTTTACAGGACAATAGGCTTTGAATGAAGATGGTTTGATTTCTTATAGAATATCAGAAACATTCTTCCTACCAGGACATCCTGATTCAGTGTAATTCACAATTGTATGCAACCACTTTTCAATAATACTATGATAAAATCTTGCTTGTAAATTGTTAAGGAAAAAAGAACAAGAAATAAATGCTAGAGGAGATGAAATATTTGCAAGGTATTAGGATATCTGGATAAAAGGCAGGAAGACATTTGGTTATATGAACATCAATATTCTGCAGTGGAGGTTAGTGGGGTTTTTTTTTGTTTGTTTGTTTGTTTTAAGGTAGAAGACTATTCCATATATACTTTCTAGGTCTATGGCCTTGGTCATGCCATTTCCCTTACTCTGTTTCATTTCTTCTTTTGAGAAACAGAACCAGTATCTACTTTAAAGGGATAGTGCTTAGCTTAAATGGGATGAGCTAGTGGTGGTTCTTTATGTATTACCTTTTAATATCATTACTACCAAGCATATTTATAGATGTATATATTATTACTTAGATGTTCCACTTCTTTATACAGTTAATGATTGAGGTAGCATTTCCAACAATCAAATAATTACATGCGCTTGAGCTATCAAAATATTTTTGTTCTGCCAATCTGTTTTGAAAAATTGATCAGGAGTCAAGTTTAGTCATAGATACCTGGGGTACAAAGATGCTTCAAGCCTAATCTTGGTCCTTTTAGAGAGTACTCTGTTAGTAGCAATGGAACTCAGAAACCCTGAGTGAGGGAGAGGGATGGAACCTGTAACTAACCAACAGAGACAAACACCATATCTAGATTGTGTCCCTCTTTTCTCCATGGAGCACAAATGAGAGCTGGAAGACCAACTTGGAAATGTGTCTTGGTGAGATATGGGGACCCCGGGCATGAAAACATTTCAGCCTGGTGGAAGATACCTCTCATTGATCTCTAAATTTGTCAATTATACATTCTAAAAAAGGCATACTAATTGAAATGACTTTATGAAGTTGTTTAGCATAACATTAAACAAAATGTAATCTCTTGGTTGCAGTTATTCTATATTTAGTTTGCAATCCTTTGACACTTAAAGGAGAAACTCTCTATATAGTGCATAGCATGTTCCTAACACATAATACCTACCAACATTGATGTATTTTTAAGCAAGAAAGAATTGGGCTCATAGCTTAGAGATTTAGGGGTATGAGACCTACTATTTATATAGATTTTTCTTTCATTGCTTATTTTTAACATTTTCTACATTATATGATACCAATTTCTCCACTAATACCAATATTATAAATTGTTTTAAAGCATATTTAGATGGGCATGGCGGTGCATTCTTTTAATCCCAGCACTTGGGAGGCTGAGACAGGAAGATCACAGGTTCCCAGTCACCCTCAGCAACGTAGTAAAGCCTCTGCAACTTAGTGAACCCTGTTTCGAAGTAAAATAAAATAGGGCTGTGGTAGAATGCCCATGGGTTCAATCATTGGCACACGGGCACCTGCTCACACACACACAACACACACACATGCGCACATACACACATACACACAAAGCATATTTACACAAAGAGTAACAAATAAGAGTCTTCTGAGAAGAAAGATGTTATGTAGATGGAGGTAAAAACCAAAAGTATGGGTAGCACTTTTCTGCTCTGTGAAGATTATGCATTCTACATATGTCTTGTATCAGCCAGATGTAGTGGCATATGCCTATAATCCCAGTACTTGGTAGGCTGAGACAGGAAGATCACAAGTTCACAGCCAGCCTCAGCAATTTAGCCAGACCCTCAGCAATGCAGTGAGACCCTGTTTCAAAAAAAGAAACAACAAAAATTAAAAAGGTCTGGGAGTATAGTTCAGAGATAGAATGCCCCTGGATTCATTCTCCAATTCAAAACAACAACAACAAAACAACAACAACAACAACAACAAAACAAACATGTCTTCTAGTCATTCAATTAGTCCCCTTTCCTCCTCCAACCTTGAGATTTGTCTTAGTTCTTTCAGATTGCTATAACAAATAGCATAGCCTAGACATCCTATTAACATTTAACATGAGAGGCTTATTTCTCACAGTTTTAAAGGCTGGGAGGTGTAAGATAAAGGTATCCTAAGATAGGTGTTTGGTGAAAGCTCACTTCCTGGTTAGTACATGACAGACTTTGAACCTTCTTGTGTCCTCACATGATGGAGGGGATAAGGGATTTCTGTCAATCTTCTTTAAAAGGCTACTCATCTCATTTCTGAGGATTCTACACTCATAATTGAATTGCTTCTGAAAGACCCCACCTTCTAGTATTCTATCATTGGGGATTAGAATTTCAGCATATGAATTTTAGGGAGATATACATATTCTGGCTGTAGCAAGATTCACACAATTATCTACACTTATTAATTTGGGTAAAGGTATTCTAAATGAGCTCCTTGAATTCATTTATCCTTCCAATCTGTATCCTGATTCGTTAAATTGACATGATTTCATTAGACATGGATTATTTTTAACTGTTTAAAGGAGATAAAGTCCTGCAGAACCGTAATAAAAGCCCTATGCTTTTTGCCTCTGCCCGTCTGTTCAACCCTTTGCAGACCATGGACTCTCTTCAACAGCATTTGCAAACTCAGATCTGGCCTTTTTCCATTTCTTGACTTTCACCTGGGCTGTTTCTCCAGGGTTTCGCCTGAGTTCTTTTCTCTATCTTGCATTCACCTCCTCTGCCATCCCAGCAGCCAGCCTGTTAACTCCTAACCTTTCTGCAAATCTGTCAAATATTTACTTCATTTTAGAATCCTTTCCTGACATCTTTCCATGAAGCAAAATCTCTTTATTCATTCTCACCTTACACCTACTACCTACCTTTTATAACACTTAGCAATATAAATGCCAGAAGTAAAACCAAAAGTCTGATTTCCCATATCAAACTACATTATTATTATTTTTCTTGATATTCACCATTATGTCTTCAGCAGCTAACACAGTAAGAGAGCTCAGAACATACTCACTTTAGATAAATAATGAATGGAATTTTCTTATGGTATTCTTCAACTGGGGAACTAATATTTTATTCCTATAAAATAAACTCTCCCAGTATTTAAGAGACTGAGGAAGATCACATCTTCTAGATCAGCCGCAACAACTTATTGAGACCCTCAGCAACCAAGTGAGACCCTGCCTCAAAATAAAAAGTAAAAAAGGATGGAGGACTAACTCAGAGATGGAGAGTTCAGGGGTTTAATCCCTAGTACCACAAAGAAGGAAGGAATTATAGTTTGCTTTGCTTGTTATTTTAACTTCTATTGATGATAAGAAAATAATTTTCACAAATCTCAAAGATGGTTTTGTTTTAGCAGACAATTATTGAACATAAGCTCCTAAGAACTCTGCTTTAGGAGAGCAAGAAAACCTGGCAACTGCCTTCAAGATGTCTAATCATAATTGACTTGGGGTTTATTCTATTTCTCTCTGCATCAAAGGTTTCTAGTAGCTTATACAATGAGCGAATTCCAGCAAAGTTGGCAAATTCCTGTGAAGCAAATCCCATTTTCCAATCGACTTTCATTATGAAATTGAAAATGCATTTCCTCTTGGTGAGGAAGAGCTACGGTATTCTATTGCTTAGTACAGTAGCTCATTGGGGAATCATATCCCTTTAAAAGAGTAAAGAGAAAAGGAGGAGAGAGAGGCATGATAGGAATTGTTAACATCCTATAAAAGTGCTGCAGTTAAAGAAAGGGTAATGGTGGTTTCGAAGCTTTTGGGCTTTGAGCTTTCTGTGCAGGAAAATGTGAGGTTCAATGGAAAAGGTAGGCAGGACCTTTAGTTTGAAATCTCAGAGTTTTCCTGCCAGATAAATGGTGTAGAACAATTTATCAAATTCCTATGCGTTCCGTATTTCTCTTGTATGCAAAGAAAATAATATGGGGTCTCATAGGTGTATTGAAAGTGTTAAGTGAAGTCTTATGTGTGTTTCTCTGCATAATGTCTGGTCAAACAGAAGAACACATTGAAATGTGTATACTATGGTTTTATCATTTTAGCCTAAAGACTGGAGTGTGAAGTAGCAATGAATTAAAGATATAAAGAATAATGCTATGTATGTATATGGAATTAACAGTGCCAATCTCCATGATATATATGGGGAACGGGAGGCAGCGGTGGGATGCAGAGGGAAACACATCCAGTGGTGCGCGCATGTAGAGTCCTATTACTCTATACTTCAAAATGATGTATACGTACAATGCATCAATAAAAGTATAAAAAATGAAAATGAGATATGAGCCAGTTGGGGGAAAGAAAATGAGAAATGGAGTAGATATTTTGTTGTTCAATCTTTTTTTTGAAGGAAAAGTGAGACAAAGCAGGCTCACATCTTAACACTCTCTCTCTTTTTTTCCCCTTTATTTTTTTCTTCCTTCAGTATTTGGGATTGAACTCAGAGCCTTGTGCATGCTAAAGAAGTGTTCTACCATTAAAGTACATCCCCAGCCCTTGTTTGTTTGTTTGTTTGTTTATTTATTTATTTATTTATTTATTATTAGTTTGAGACAGAGTCCAAGTTGCCCAGGCTGGCTTTGAACTTGCAGTTCCCCTGTCTCAGCCTCCTTCTCAAGTATCTGGGTTTATAGGCCAATGCCATAATGCCCAGCTGACATTGTATTTCTCGACACTATCATTTTTTTTTTTTTGTCACAAAGCCAGTTTAATCAGAAGTAATAGGTAGGATAGACACCCAGTCACATCCCCCATGGTACTCTGTATTCACATCATTTAATCTTTTCAATATTGATTCACTCAACAAGCAAGTATTGAACTCGTATGCATATTTGCTAAATAGAGTAAAATCTAGTATCCACAGGCGTATTTCCCTAAAGGCCTGTTTCTCAAGAAGAGCTGCTTCTCAGCTAAAAATATCCTACTCCCTGTCTTATCTCTAGCACCATCACTCAACAGAGAAGTCAGAGAGGAAAAAAAAAATCCATTTGAGATCAAAAGACCTTGCCTTCTGTCTTACAACCTGTATCACTTACCAGGGAGTGTATTGCACTCATCCTTTACAGACCCAAAGTGCTTTATCAATAATTTTGCTCTACCACCTCATTTACAGGTCCCTGGCTGTCTTGATTTTAGGATTATTCAGGGCTATCCATGCTGCAGGAAATCAAGAAGGAACAAGTACCAGTGTTGTGCTGTGGTTCAAGGTGCTTAGGATATCTTAGTTATCACACTGACTCAGGTGCATCCTAAGAGGTGTTAATAGATGTCCCATGAAGCTGACTTTCCTGGTGTTGACGACAAAAATGATGAGTTAATTATATTATGCTTTTCTGTATTGTGTATCTGCAACTTACAGATGTGGGATAAGATTGACATTGCAGGCAATGTTTCCAAAATTCTCTCTTCCTCTCTCTCTCTCTCTCTCTCTCTCTCTCTATATATATATATATATATATATATATATATATATATGTGTGTGTGTGTGTGTGTGTGTGTGTGTGTAGAGAGTTTTGGATATCAGTTTCAATTTTTGTGAAAAATATTGAGAGTAGAAATAGCAGAAAGGGAGGAAAGATTTTTATTTTTAAATTCATTTATTAAATTAATTAATTTATGTATTCATTTTTGAAGTACTGGGACATTGAACTCAGGGGAATACTACTTCTGAGCTATACCTCTATTCCTATTTTATTTTTTATTTGGATACAGGGCCTCACTAAATTTCAGAGGACTTTGTTAAGTTGCTGAGGCTGACTACAAACCTGTGATCCTCCTGTCTCGGCCTCTCAAGTACTGAGATTATAAGCATGTGCCACCATACCCTGCTGAAGATGGTTTTAACATTTAGAATATTTAGAATGTGTTCTTTGGAATATTCTTAAGCAACGCTAAAGGTATGCACTTAGTATCTTTATTTGGGCTGCTGGTCCTTGAACTCAACACTGTGTCCCTTGGAGGTCTGGTTCTATTATGGTTACATAGTGAAAAATATTTGATGATTAATGAATAGCAAATCTATTAGAGAAGGGCTTGTTTGCTGTTAAGTTTTGAATGTGTTCTAAACTCCCTTGGTGTGTTTCCTTCAAATCTGTGAGTCTTTCAAACCTCGATGAGAATAGTCAGAAAAGCAAGAGACCAGAAATCCTCAGGAGTTAATTTGTATAGGCAGGCTGTCGTCAACCTTTTTATACATATCTTAATACAGATGGTCCACCACTTACGGTGGCTCAATTTGTGATTTTTTTTCCACTTTAGGAAGGTGTGAAAGTGATATGCATTCTGCAGAAACTGTACTTCCAATTTTGAATTTTGATCTTTTCTGGGCTAGTATAACAGTCTGTTGTTCTCTGGCAATGCTGGGCAGTGGGTAGCGAGTCACAACTCTTTTCCATGTGATGACGAGGGCAATAACGAAGACTCTACAATGTCCTGTGCTGCTGAGCCATGATATTTGAAAGGTTAGATGTTTTACATTCATTTTCAATTTATAATACATCCAGCTTTTGATGGTTTGATTAACCACTGGGTTATTTAGAATGTAGGATCATTTGTATTTACCTCTTCTATTATATTATTCGTGTGTGTGTGTGTGTGTGTGTGTGCGCGCGCGCACGCGCGCACGCACTACTGAGACATTATACCTCTGAGCAACACCCCCAGCCTATTTTATTTTTTATTTTGAAATAGGGTCTTGCTAAGTTGCTGAGGCTGGCCTCGAACCTGTGATCACCCTGTCTCTGCTTCCCAAGTAATGGGATTACGGAGGATGTCAACATGCCCTGCTCATTGTATTATTCTTTACAGTAGCAGCTCCACTCAAAGGTCTCCTCAGTTTACCTTGCAATTCAGTGCCAAGCCTAGCTTAGTTTGTAATAACCAATTTATTGTTTTCAAGGTTTTTTTTTTTTTTTCATTATGATGCTATTATCAATGTAGGGTTCTTAAAGACTGAATGAGGGCAGAAATATGGGTAGGGAAGGTTTAATGGAGCCTGCTAACTACTTGTGATCAGGAACCCTCTGTTCTTGAGTGCATAGTGTGCCTGCCAGTCTTACTGTTTGAATATACATGACATCGAATGAACGTGTGTTTGGGTTATTTTCATCTCCTTACTACTTGTGAGCAGAGCCACATCCATTGACCAAGCCAATTCTGTGTGGAAATTTAAATACATTTTAACACCGTTTAGCATTTATTTTATTCATACGCATAGCTTACAATATTCCAGAATAATGAATGGAGCTTCTTAAAGAATGAATTGAAACAAATATGTAGAATGAGAGAAAATTCACATTCACATATTAAATCTGGAAAAGAGTGTGGTATTTCATTGAGAGAAAAAAGCGTTATGCACTTCACATTTCCTTAGAGTTCCAGTATCTGGAACCTGAATTCTATCCCATTTCATTTTTATTCTCCAGTGACTCATATATTTCATGAGGAGATAATCCAACCTAGAATAAGAACGTATGTGTGTGTGTGTGTGTGTGTGTGTGTGTGTGTGTGTGTGTGTGTGTGTGTTAGTTACTGGGGATTGAACCCTGGGACATTCTACCTCTAAGCCACATCCCCAGCCCTGTTTTTTTTTATTTTTTATTTTTTTATGTTTTATTTTGAAACAGGGTCTCACTAAGTTGGTGAGGATGGCCTCAAACTGTGATCTTCCTGTCTCAGCCTCCCAAGTACTGAAATTACAAGCATGAGCTTAGAATGAGATCTTAAAGGCAAGGGCTATGTATCATTCATTATCTCTGTGCTTAACCCCCCTGGCAAATGATAGGAAATTTGATGTGTGTTTGTGGAGCCTGTATAAATGGGAATAAGCTGAATCTACCCCTGAACTATAATAAAATATGTACTTGGGAATGTTTAGTCTATTTCGTAACACACTTAATATAATTTTATTCACATTTTTCATGCAAGAAATATTTCATTACATTGCAGAAAAATGTATTTGCCTTATTTCCTCATAATCATTGTAATAATAATCATACCCAATCTTAAGTGAAGTATACTTTAATTTAGAAATAATATGTGCAACAGTATTCATTTATGAGAAATAAGTAATAGTATGAATTTGTTTTGGTAGTGTTCGTGACACTGCAATCTTGAAAATACTGGCCTTAGAAAAAGAAAGAGCTATTTCAAATCTCTTTTCAAGCTAGCATTTGGTAAATTAATGGGAATACACCGCTTAATATTACTGTGAAATCTTCCACCAACTAAGAGGAACGTTGAGAACTTACATGGGGGATAGAAGACTTGATTTAACCAGTCTTAGTTACCATACAGTCTGATTCCAGATTCTCCCCAGATTATCAATCATTTCTCTTCTCCTATATAAATTTCACCCATAAGAGTGTCCTCTATCAGCCAAGGAAGGATTAATTCAGGAAACACTTATCAGGAGTCCACATTGTGGAGATGTAGAATCTGCAGATAGTTGTACAAGTGATGTCTACTAGGGCAAGTTGTTTATGAATCTGAACTTCAGAACAACCCCATTTTTTAAAGTTCACCTTTTCTTCAGAATCAGAAAGACTAATGTATGTGAGAGAAAAAGGTAGATGAATACTATGCCTTGAAAACTCATTGTGTACCAAAGACTTCCTATAAAACCTCTGTTTCCTGCCAAGCATGGTGGCACATGCTTGTAATCCCAGCATTTGGGAGGCTGAGATCAGAGGATCCAGGTTCACAGCTAGCCTCAGCTACCTAGTGAGGCACTCCACAACTTAGTGAGACCCTGTTTCAAAATAAAGAATATAAAATAGGGCTGGGGGTGTAGCTCAGAGGTAGAATGCCCCTGGGTTCAAATCCCAGTACCACAAAACAAACAAACAAACAAACAAACAAACAAAAAAACAAACCTCTGTTTCCTATCCTATTATTATGGTGATATGGTGATACTTCCCTTTCTCATAAGAGAAAGCAGAAGCTTGAGCAAGCCTCAACTTTTGGAGCTTCTAACTCAAGTCGTGACATGCCTGGTTCTGAAATTCATCTCTTTTATGTCTTCCTAAATTGACTCTCCAGGACTTCTGTACATACAGGTGTAAAAAGTTATGTTTCCTTTAGAAATCTGCCAGACCCCATTAAGGACACACGGTCTTCATGTGATTTCTACAATTATTTGTAGATGTAATTTTCACTTAACAGAAATAGAAAATCAATTCCCAGTCTTGTTCAAACTTTTTTTGGAGTGTTTTCTGTATATTTTTCTGCGAGATCTCAGGCCAAAAGAAATAGTCACCACTAGAAAGAATTCCTGACGGTTCTCCCTGGAAACTATGGGCAGGCCTTTTGGACTTGAGTGTGCTTCAGACCTCCTCAGTATGTGTGTGTGTACATGCATCCATGTGTGTATGTATTCACGTGTACAAGTGAGATATTGGGGATGAGCAGGGGATAGTAGAAGCTTCCAAGTAGGAAAGTGGATTCCTTTGACAGGCAGGGATTTTGAATAGGCTGGAATCCATCTGCCTGTTACTTATTAAAATGAAGGGAAATCACAAAGCATCCTTTAATTCAGCCACATTTCTTTTCACATTTTACAGCCTTCCAAAGGATTTAGAAGAAAAATAGGAGGAAATAATGAAACAAAACAAAACCAAAAAAAAAAAAAAAAAAATTGCCGTGCTGGAGAAAGCTGTTAGAAAGCCTAGTTCTCTGTAAACAGCTTGCCCCACCACCTTTTAGCAACATATTTCTCTTGATTCACACCAGCTGGTCGTTTCTAATTTCTCCTCGGTGTCTTGGAATAGCTACTTTCCTTGAAGCTAATCTTTCAGCCTTTGCAGATGACTCCCTGGGATTGGATTTCCTAAAGAAGGTGTGAGTCTCCTCGACTGTCTGCTCTTCTCTCTTTCTCTTCCTCCAGTTCTTAACTCTTAAACAAACTTAGACTTTGCACTAACCTTTGAGTAGTGATGCTCCCAAAGATTCGCGTTGCCTATGAGTTTAGGTAACCTTTGGGGGTAAGAAGGATGGCATATCAAGGTGGACAAACTCGAATCCCTTTCTTTTATCATGCATCTAGGCCCAAGATGAAATTTCTTTTGGGCAGGACTAATGAGGCTTGAGTACATTGCCACCTTTCATGTCTCTCTGAGCAGTGTTGACCATTTTTTAAATACTTGTATGTTATAATTATGCATCATAGTGGAATTAAAAGTGACACAAACCATGTCTTATTTATTTGTTTGTTTATGGTACTGCAAATTGAACCCATGGACATTTTACCTCTGATCTACACCCCCATCCCTTTTTATCTTATTTGTTTTTTTTTTTTTGAAACAGGGTCTGGCTAGGTTGCTGAGTCTCCCTGCATTGCTGAGACTGTCCTTGAACATTCAGCCTCCCAAGTACTGAGTTTATAGTCATGAGCTAATACAACGACAAAACTGACACAAACCATACACACACACACACATACACACACTCACACACAGTACCAAAACCAAAAACAAACAAAACACCAGATGCAAATTAAATAAATACAGAGCATATTTCTCAGCTACTATTGCATTTAATATTCACCAGGACACTGTTTGATGAGTAATCTCATTTCTTTTTTTTTTTAAATAAAATTTTAAAGAAGCACTGAAAGTTTAAAAAAATTGCTACTGGCACACAACTTTTATGAAGAAGACCTCAATTCAAACTTGGTAGTGTCAGGCTCAACAGTTCAACTTTCTCCCCACTTTAAAGCCTCAGAAGCAAGGCCCCGCCTACAGTGTAGGGCAGTGCTGTTCTCTAGTGTGTGTAGACTGATGAGCTTGCTCTTTCTTTGAACCTCTTGTTTTATATCTAGATTTAGGACCATGTTTTCTCCTGTCTTCTCCTTATCATTGGTAAGAGTTTTTAGTGTTTGTGTGTATGTGTGTGTGTGTGTGTGTGTGTGTGTGTGCACATGTGTATATGTGTCTAGTTACACATGATGTGATATTATTTTAATAACAAACTGCATATATTTAAACTATATATACATATATATATATATATATATATATATATATATATATATATATACATACATACTTGTGTTTCTGTAATATATATTATTCCTGCTTTTAAAATGGAAAATAAGTAGCCAGGAATGGTGGTACACATCTGTAATTCTAGTACTTGGGAGTCTGAGAGAGGAGGATTGTAGGTTTGAGGCCAGTCTCAGGAACTTAGTGAGACTCTCAGCAACTTAGTAAGACCCTGTTTCAAAAAAAAAAAAAAAAAAAAGAGGGTTGGGGGTGTGGCTCGGAGGAAGAATGCCCTTGAGTTCAATTCCCGGAACCACATAAAAAAAAAAGAAAGAAAACAAGTGAAAGCTTAAATAATTTGAGTTAAGTTATAGAACTAAAAATCAATAAAGGCAGTATTAACACCATTACACTGTGTATCAGCCCCCCCCACACACACAATGTTTGGAAAGGAACTAAGAATACTTAAAAATTTATTTTTCTGTTAAAAATATCTTAATTCAAAGCCAACAAGAAGTACAGATTCTCTGACAATCAACATTCAAACAGTTTAATTTCTGAAACAGGGTCTGGCTAGGTTGCTGAGTCTCCCTGCATTGCTGAGACTGTCCTTGAACATTCAGTCTCCCAAGTACTGAGTTTATAGTCATGACCAATACAACAACAAAACTGACACAAACCATATATATATATATACATACAATACCAAAAACAAAAACAAACAAACAAAACACCAGATGCAAATTCAGTAAACACAGAGCATATTTCTCAGCTACTATTGCATTTAATCTTCACTAGGACACTGTTTGATGAGTAATCTCATTTCTTTTTTTTAAATAAAATTTTAAAGAGGCACTGAAAGTTTGAAAAAAATGCTACTGGCACACAACTTTTATGAAGAAGACCTCAATTCAAACTTGGCAGTGTCAGGCTCAACAGTTCAACTTTCTCCCCACTTTAAAGCCTCAGAAACAAGGCCCCGCCTACAGTGTTTAATTCATTTCTTATTATTCCATGTTTCTCAACTGAATATTAGAAAATCTATTGGGCATTCATTCATATACTAGAAACTGTGGCTTTACATTTTTTAAACCTACTATGGTCTCATTCAAGCTTCCCAAAACTTTACTAAGGAGATGAACAATGCCCTTTAAGTTTTCATTGATTTTATCTGTAGGAGGAGTCATTAATTTGCCCAAAGACAGGACTCATATGTAGTGAAGCTAGGATGCCAAGCCAGTTCTGTCTGATGGTAGAGTATGTGCTTTTTTCCATGAGGTTATGATGTGTATTCCACTCTCCACTTCTGTCTACTTTGAGTTTTCTTCTATAGGTGATGGTAAATTAACTCCCTTCTTTATTTGACATTTCCTTTGATTCTCATCTTCTCAGTTCTCACCTCATTGATATGTTGTTTTCAGAATCTTGCAAAAGAAGTCCTCTCTGATATTCAGCCTCTGGGCTCCTCAATATCTTCCTATAATATGATTTCACTTATCATTCTATAGAGTTAATTTTCTCTTTATTGTTCTAATCTATTGTAGATTTAGGGGATATAAGAAAAGGTGTTGTGTCCCAGTTATGTTTATATTTTCTGAAGGCCACCCAGTACATGGAAAACAGAATACACATTCATTCAAAGAAACAATTGGATGTTTTGTATGTCTGAACAAACTCACTTTTCCTCTAGATGTACTGAGCGAGTGTTTGATATTCTTGTGAGCAACTTGGCTTTGACTCAGAGTAGAGTGAACATTCTATCAAATAGCCATATAATTTTGCTATGAAATTGACCCACAAAATACCTATCCAGGATCACAAACTAATCTAAAAAAGGGAAGAACGTATCCCTTGAATTTAACTTTCTCAAAAATCCAAAATCCAAGTGGATAAAACTCCATTTACAACCTCCATGCTTGTTTCAATTCCTTTGTTCTCTTATTCAGCAACTGCTAAGGCACCTAAGATTAGCAAGCCACTCTCTTGAATGCTGGCAAACAGACTGAAGAAGGCAGACAAGGCTTCTACTCTCATGAATTTCATGTTCTAGTGTTTGAGGTTGGGGAGTAAGAAAATAAACAGATGAAATAGGTAATATGACCAGGAAACACTGGATGATTAGTTTGAGATGCCTGGAAAACCTTGTCTTGAACTAGTTATTTCTTAAGCTAAGGTGTGAATGACTACAAGTAGGCAAGGATGGAGAGATAAAGGGAATTAATGCATATGGCTTTAGCAGGCAACAAGATGAATTTGGTAGAGGAACAGAAAGAAATCCAAGATGGCTATAGAGCCGTAAGCTAAGAGTAGAGTGGTCTGCAATGATAGAACATAAGATTAAGAGCAGGTATTATGAGTCCTCCTGGGTCAGGATATATAGCTTAGCTTATTTTCTAAATGTGATTGATGAGTACAGAATAGTTTTAACCTGGGGACAACAACAGAATTCTTTCTTTAATATCTCAAATTGTCTGGAGTGATGTGTTGATTCCTCAGCTCAGGAACTCAGGATTGCCAAGGCCCTTGGCTAATGTAATGGAAAAGAATTTCAGCACGTGACAGTCAGAGACATAGACAGAAATTTATTTAGGAAATTGTAAAATACATATTCAAGTGAGAATGTGGGCCACTGAGAGAGAGAGAGAGAGAGAGAGAGAGAGAGAGAGAGAGAGAGAGAGAGAGAGAGAGAGAGCAAGCGAGCTTGGGGAGTGCAGGACTCTTTTCTTATAGGCCACTGTCTGTCGTAAGGGGTGGACTAGAGGAGTTAGGTGAGGATGATCTCAGTCTGGTAGTTCCAAGGCAGTTTGTGTTGATCTGGTTAACCATAGGATCCTCAGGCTGATCACGGTCTTCATTATCTGATCAACAGATAAGCTGGAGAGTGTCCTAAATTGTAGGTTTCTCAAGATATTATATGTCTTGTTAATGATGCACAGGTCAATTATAGTTTCTTTCTATTAACTCTTGTATCTGCAGATTTTCCAGGAATTTGGGAGAGGCAGATCTGGGAAAGACAGCTAGTCTTTCCCAGAGGAGTAATGGTTGAGGCACTTTAGTACCAGGCTCTTATAATTTTAATATAATATATCTTATTTTTTTCTTCCTGTCCATCTTATTTCTACTTATTTATTTTTCTATCCTATTAAAATGATCCTTCAGGCTATAATATGAGGAATGGATATCAAGGAGATCAAAGGAGAAGGAGAGACCATTCAAGTGGGGTTCAAATGGGATGATATCTTGTTAGCCTGGGGATATGAGTAGAAATGGAGATATAGAACAAGGCAAAATAGGAGTACTTTTAGAAGTGAACCAATGGTCCTTACTGAGTATTTGAACTTGGTATTTATGAGAGTGGGTCAAGGAGTCTCTGCTCTGGATAATTGGGTAGAGGGTAGTACCCATTATTTAAGTAAGGAACAGATTCTATCTAAAAGAGAGATATGGAATTCAGAGTTCTACTTGGGTCATTTTAAGACCAAGACTTTTATTTTTATTTATGTATTTATTTATTTATATATATTTATTTATACATTTATTTATTTTTGTGGTACTAGGGATTGAACCCAAGGGTGTTTTACCTCAGAGTTACACCACCAGCCCTTTTTATTTTTTGTTTGGAAACAGTGTCTTGCTAGGTTACTGAAGGCCCCACTACATTGCTGAGGCTGTCCTCCAACCTGGGATCCTCCTGTCTCAGCCTCCCAAGTACTGGGATTATAGACATGCACTGCCATATCCGGCTATTGAGGCTTCTTTTAAATGTTCATGA
Source organism: Graphiurus murinus (assembly GCA_004027655.1). Lineage (NCBI taxonomy): Eukaryota > Metazoa > Chordata > Mammalia > Rodentia > Gliridae > Graphiurus > Graphiurus murinus. The sequence continues at coordinate 61,328 of PVLC010000066.1, forward strand.
GGGGATGCCAAACACAATGTTGGATATGAGTTTGGGGTTCTAGGTAAAAGTCATGCATTAAACAGATGCTGTTCTGAGTAATGGAAACTGAGATAAGATCAAGTAAGATCTCCTAAGGAGAGTGTGTAAGTAGAGAAATAAGAAGTTTGAGGACACTACTGGAAAGGACTCCAACCTTCTGAATTCTGCAAAAGGAAGGGAGGCCAAGAGTAGGAAAGGAAAGGGAATTGAAAAAAATACAAAATTAAATAAAATAATTAGGAAGTAGAATGTCCTGGAAATCAAGTGAAAGAAAGTAACTCAAGGAGACTGACTCTTTGTTTCACTTGTTTTTTTCATTATTTTAATTTAGATCATTTCAGGTCAAAGCAAGAATTATTTGAAGGTACTCTTTGAAGAAATCTTAACTATCTTCCAAAAAATAAAAAAGAAAGTAAAGCTATTAGCTACATTTCTTTCAGGTCACCTCTCTGGAAATTTCACCTTATAACTGAAATCATCTTTTAAGTCTGCACATGAGTGAAATGAGGAACAAAGATGAATGCAATTTGCTTAATTGTTTATTGTTCTTGTATGCTATGAGATAGTTATATTTTTAAAAAGAGTGTTTCATTATGAAATTATGGTATATTTTGTGTGTGTCAATTTCAACTTGCTTAATTTCTCTATTTCCTTTTCTTTCTTTCTTTCTTTCTTTCTTTCTTTCTTTCTTTCATTTTTTTTTCTTGTGATGCTGGGGGTTGAAACCACGGGCATTCTATCTCCAAGCTACACCCCCAACCCAATTTTACTTTTATTTTGAATCAGGGTCTCACCAGGTTGACAAGAGTCTCACTACTTATTGAGGCTGTCCTCGAACTTGTCTCAGCCTCCCAAGTACTAGGATTATGGGTGTGCTCTATCACATCCAGCTTCTCTGTTCATTTAAAATGGTTCAAGATCAATGAACTCACTTCTGATTCCCATATCTTTCAATTTTTTCTTATTAGCACTGCTATTCATATTTTTATAATTATCAAACATGTGTTTCTCTTATCAGTAATATCTGATATTCATTAAGACTTGAATCTGCAATTCTTTAAAGATAGACAAAGATGGAGAGGGAACAGGACTTGAAGTGTTTGACATGCCATCTTCTTGCCAAGAAATTGCTATTGAGTCTGTCCTGGTTACATCAGATCCAGAGAGACATTAAAGATTCCAGGAGCTTCTGATTTAAGCCTTTCTCTAGTAGTATGGACCTAGGTGTGGAGACTCCTCAGAAAACTGGGAAGGGATCCATCATATAATCCAGCTATACCTCTCCTGAGTATCTTTCCAAAGGAACTGAAATCAAAATATAATAGTGATGTATGCATATCCATGTTTATAGCAGCACAATTCACAATAGCCAAATTATAGAACCAACCTAGTGTCCATCAACATATGAATGGATCACAGAATTATGGGATATACACACAATGGAATTCAACTCAGCAATAAAAAACAAAATTATGTATTTTCAGGAAAATAGATGGACCTGAAGAACATTATATTAAATTAGCCAGTCACAGAAAGTGAAAGGTCATGTTTTCTCTCATATTCAGAAGCTAGGGAGTGATCAGGATACAAGAGGGACTTTAGAGAATGGAGGAGAAACTCCAGTGGAGCCAGGAAGGTGTTCTAGGGGAGGGTGGAAGAAGGGAAGAATTAATGAAGGAATCACTTCCATTGACACGATGTACTTATGTGAGAATACCAATGTCAATCTCAATATCTTGTAGGAGCATACACATTCATAAGTCAATTCAGGCCAGTCATAAAAACTTAAGTCTATTTATTTATTTTTGGTGATACTAGATATTGAACCCAGGGGACTTCTATCTTTGAGCTACACCCCCAGTCATACCATATTTTTCAATTTGAGACAGGTCTCTCTATATTAAGGTGCTGCACTGACTGGGAGCCCAGTGATCCTCCTGTCTCAGCCTCCCTAAAACTGGTATAACGGGCACATGCCACCCTACTGGGCTCAGTAATGAGAACTTTTATGTGCAAATAAGTATAAGAAGGGGGAAGGAGCACATTGTGGATGCATTCTGTGCTCCCCTGGTTGTGATTCATTTATGTTGATATGCAGCATTTGACTTATGAAAGATGGAAAAGGAGATGCAGAAATATTATTTTTAATACATTCTTCATTTACATAAAAATTATATGAACTATCCAAGAAATATAGTACAAAGACTGGCTTTTTTCCATTTTTTATATTTATCATTTGTGATGTGGTAAAATTGATGAGTTAATAAGTTATGCTCAGGAGGGAACACTGCTCTTTTTCTTGGGTTTGGAAGATGCATGTTAGGAAGGGTTTTTTGGTGAACCAACATTTCTAGTTTGAATCTTGACCCCTCACTTTGAGTCTATGGGCTTTGTAGAATATTTCTTAAACTCTTTGAGTTTTGGCTTGTTATTTGTGTCATGTGACAGATAATGCTTATATCCCCGGAAATGACAGATATTCAGTTCATGACAGTTAGTTGCTGTATTGTTTCACATCTTTCTAAAAATTGCTAAACCTTTAGTCTTTCCTGTAATTTTATGTGAAGTGGGAGATGCAGATCTATTTGCATAGCCTATCATTTTCAGATTAAGGTAGGGCTTGGTATTTAGCTTCTTGATATTATAGTCAATTACAAATGATTTATTAGCTACTAGGAAGGTGCAGTATAAATAATAATCTAGAAGGTTATAGATAAATTATGTTTTTAATTGGAATGCTAATAAATTATAATGTCATGTTATGAAATAAGTAGCTGAGTTCTTCAAACATCAGAGTGAAATTCACCTGATGAAAATTTATCTATTGATGGTATAAATCAAACATATATGTCAAAATCTGCAAAGGAAGAAAAACAATGTTTCCCCATTATCAAACATAATTTACTTTGAATTATGTCAGATATATACCTTAATAGCCGGGCATGGTGGCGCACACTTGTAATCCCAGCATTTGGGAGGCTGAGACCGTAGGATCTGGGTTCTCGGCCAGCCTCAGCTACCCAGTGAGGCCCTCCGCAACTTAGTGAGACCCTGTTACAAAGTAAAGAATGAAAAATAGGGCTGGGAGTATAGGTCGGAGGTAGAATGTCCCTGAGTTCAATCCCCAGTACCACAAAAAAATAAATAAATAAAAATAAAAAGATATATTATCTTAATAAATCTAGAAGATCTAGACATCTTTTTAAAATCAGGCTACAATTAACACATCTCTCTGTGTGTGTGTGTGTGTGTGTGTGTGTGTGTGTGTGTGTGTGTGTGTGTGTGTTACTAGTAATTGAACCCAGGGACTTTCTACCTCTGAGCTACACTACCAGCCCTATTTTATTATTTTATTTTGAAAGAGGACCTCATTACATTGCTGAGAGTCTCACTAAGTTGCTGAGGCTGGCCATGAATCTATGATCCCCTGTCTCAGTCTCTCACGTACTGGGATTACAGAAGTATACCAACACAACCAACTGACAATTTTTTACCCCATTTTTTTTAAACTTCAGATAGGGTGTCATATTTTTCAAATATTTCCTAAGTTAAAATTTGTGACAATTCTAATTATAGTAAATTGAAGCATTTTTTTATATAGCCTCCTCTCTCTGCATTCAATGCCAGTATCAGTATTGATGCACAGTTCTAAGAAGCATTTAATATTTGACAAATACTATCAACACCACCAATTGACAATGTTGGAATCAGAAGAACAAATAAGTATTTCATCCTCTGTGAAATACTTCGTTGTTTATTTTTTCTTGCAAATTATTATATCATTATTAAAAATCTGTGTTACATTATGAAATTACTGCATTTTTATATCCATTTCAACTTGCTTAATTTCTCTGTTGCTTTGAACTGGTACAAGATTAATGAACTCCCCTCTAATTCCCATATATTTAAACTTTTTCTTAGTGCTATTTCTGTTAACATTTTATGGTTATCATTAAGCAGGTGTTTCTCTTGTCTCTAAGATCTGAGATGCCTCAAAAACTGGGTCTGCAATGTTTCAGAGGTAGGGAAAGACAGGAAAGAGAAAACCTCTTGGGCGTTTCATAAGTTATCTTCTTGCCAAGAGATTGCTGTTGGGTCTGTCCTGGTTACATCAGCTCCAAGGGGACATCAGGGATTCCAGGGGTTTCAGCTGTGATGGCAAAAAGAAGCAGACAGGTCCATACAGGTCATGATTTTATTCACATCTTAACTATTACTTTCCTATTACCTTATATTTTTATTATTTTACCTTACATTTTAATATTGTTCCTTATATGTATGACTTACTGAGGCTAACATTTAGGAGGTATATTTGCAATGCTTACAGATGTGGCCAAAATATAGGGCCTCTGGTTCTGCATCATGCATGGGAAAACAGAAGACAGGGATATATATATATATGTTAAATCAATATATTTATATTGATATATTGATTTAACCAATTTTTTTTTTTCGGTACTGGGGATTGAACTCAGGGGCATTCTACCTCCAAGCTACACGCCCAGTCCTATTTTTTATTCTTTATTTTGAAACCGAGTCTCACTAAGTTACGGAGTGCCTCACTAGGTAGCTGAGGCTGGCTGCGTACCCAGATCCTCCAGTGTCAGCCTCCCGAATGCTGGGATTACAAGCGTGTGGCACCGCCCGGTTGATTTAACCAATTTTTAATGAGTATTGTCACATGTTTCAATTCAGGAAATATTTATAAAAATGGCTTCCCTATCTGAAGTCAATATCTATCTATCTATCTATCTATCTATCTATCTATCTATCTATCTAATCTTCTATCATCTATTTATATGTACACACATACACACAGACACACACAAACAGATACACCCACACACACACACACACACACACACACACACCTTTTCCTGCAGAGAGCTATGCCAACAGTAGAGTTGTGGAGGGGCTCCTCATTAATATTTAACTGCAAAAAGTGAATACTTCCAATTGTGTGTCATCCTTTCCCCAGAATGAGCTACTTTAGTTCTGAAATTACTGGTAAGATCATAGACATCATGTATAATGTAAAATGGGTGCCATTTGGGATAACCAAGTAATTAATTCATTTCTCATCAACTTGTCCACAGCCACTGATGTATTACATAGATCTGTGCTTCATTATGAATCTGTGATATACACACTCAATGAAATAAATTTACATATAATTTCAGGAATTAAAAAAAAATCTCCCTTACTTTATCTTGATGACTCAATGTGAGGTGTTATAGTTTTTTCAGGGCATCAATGAAATACTGAACGGTACCATTTGTCTCTTTTAAAGCAATTTAATTCCATTAAATTTAATAATATTTAGTACTTATGGAGTATCATCTCCTTTTAAATGGAAGCATTAACTGCTGTAATTAATCTTCCCAGCACTTCTGCAGGCTAAATATATAAATAGAAATAAAGAAAGCAATTAGGTACAGGTGTGCCCTCGATAGAAGAATGAAACACATTAGATATTTAGCTTCTGACTAAGGATTCCTGGGTTCAGTTGCTGCCTGTAAAAGGTTTTATTTTTTTATCAAGTGTGAAGTTCACTTCACTGACATTTAAGTTTATTTCTAAAGTCTGATTGGTTTGGAGACTATATCCAGGTCCCTTTGCATATTCTGAGAATAAAGACTTGTCATTTGCTAAGGTTTGGAATCCAAAGATATTCGGGGATGATTTACACATTGCATTGCTGTAAGTGTATTTTACCTATAAAATTTTACCTATAAAATGCTATTCACTTCCCCTTTTGAATTCTGTAGATTTTCTGGGGCCAGAGGATAGTGAGGAGAAAAAAAAATAGATAGTAAATAGAAAGATTGTTCCTTTGGTCACCAGTGTTCCACTTTTAAGACTCATCATCTCTCAATTGAATTGTGTCTGAAATTGGTCACTTTGACTTTTTTTTTCTAAAACACAAAGCTGAGTCTTCCCTTTCAATTTTCCTTTAGTGATTTTCTTCTGTCCTTAGGAACAGATCCAAGCTCCTTCCTGTGGCACAAAAAATACTATATACCACTTTATCTTGTTCGTCATCCCAAGTTTTTGAAAATGATAGGTCTAGCATGTTTAGTTTCATAGGTATAAGTGCACAGGCTAAAAAGTCAGCTTTTATAAACAAGAACTCACTGATTATGCTTGAAGAAGTACTGTCCCACAGAAAAGTAGCAAAGCAGTTGTGTTTAATCCTGAGTATACATTAAAATCACCTAGGGGATTGGATGTGTTGTCACCCACCTGTAACCCCAGTATTTGGGAGGCTGAGAGAAGAGGATCACAGGTTCGAGGAGACCTGTTAGCCTCACCAACCTAATGCAACCCTGTTTCAAAATAAAAAATAGAGATCTGGGAGTGTAGCTCAGCAGTAGAATGTTCCTGGGCTTAATTCACAGTAACTAACACACACACACACACACACACACACACACACACACACACACACACACACACACCATCACTTGAAAAGCTTAAAAATACTGATTTCTGGGTCCCAAAGCCAACTAGTAACTCAAGATCTATGGAAGCAGTGTCTGGGTATTGGTGTTTGACAATATCCCCCAGAGATAGGTGGTTTCAATGTGCATGCAAATTTTAGTACTATTTCAATATAATATAATAATGTAATCCAAGGCAATATTTACTAGAAGTTAAGAATAACTTATGAAATTAAACAGTCTTGAGGTTCTTAACATATTTCCGGATTATTTTTAATTCAGTATTTACTTGGAGACATAGCTGATCATGGAAAATGATCAAGGAAAGTAGGACGCTTGGTAGCAGTTCTCTGTTTTGTTTCTTTTGTCCCAGGTGGTTAAGAACTATGCCCCCCCTCACTAGCATATCTTATTCATCAAGACCAAAACCTTCTTAATAACTGGATCTATTTTCCTTAAATATCAATATGATGAAGGTCCATTTATACCTGAACACTACTCTTGGGGTTGGGGGTCACCTATTCCCATTTCCAGTGACATTTCTCTTTCTAGCCACACACATCTTCTCCCTGGATCATAATAAATCTAGTCTTTTCCATCTTGTTGGAAAGCCAGTGATGTTTTGGAAATCCTTACCCACTGTCCCTGTTTGAAGAATTAAATAACTTACAATTGTTCAGTAGTATTGCCTGTGCAATAAATATTGGCTGTCATGATTGTTTTTAATTCCAACACTATATAAGTATTTTATTGTTCTTTAATTCCATGCTTCTCCTCTCAGTACTCTTTGTTCCCGAAAGGCCATTTTTTTCTCTTATTGGGGAAACATGCAAAATAAGAGTTAACCTACCTTGAGGACTTACAATAAAATGGATGATGATGTAAGTCATTTTTATATATTTAACTTATTCAATTATTATACCTAGGAGATTGCTATTAATACTGCCCCTATTTTAGAGATAAAGACATTGAGTAACTAAGAAGTGATAAATTTCTGGAGGGTGCAGCTACTTTGTGGATCCCAGAGCTTGTGCTATGACCCTTCAACACACCTGCCATTTTACCCTTTTAAGATCTCTGAAGCATGATGACAACGTGAATCCATCATGGACACCTGCTCCTCCAAATAATAATGGCCAGTTTGCTCACTGTGTTTCATACAAATTAAAAATCTACCTACAATGTTAGAAAGTATGCCTTGTTTATTTGCTCTTATCTCATGGAGCACACAGTCTAGTGGGGAAAGCCCATGTGTCTTTATTTACTTAGGTGTCTTTAATCCTTAGCAAAGTGTCTGGCATATAATAGATGCACAAAAAGTAATAGAACTAAAAGGAAAATAATAGAACTAAATAATATAATTATTATGGTAATAGTAGAACTGAAGAGAAGAAATGAGTAGTGACCTTGCAGGAAATAGACCCGGAAAAACATTATATAACTAAGAAATATAAAGTTCTGTCCTTCTTCCATCAAAGAAAAATAGACAAGTATGAGTTTCCGGTCAGGATGGGGATGGAGATGAGGAAATTGAATCTTAATTCTTTATTACTAAAGTCCATGAACAATCATATATATATATATATATATATATATATATGAACACATATATATATATATGAACATATATATATGAACAATCATATATATATAATTTATATGCTATTGCCATTCATCATTTCCAAATTCCTCCACTCAAAATTTCCCTACAGAAAGCCTCATTTGGGCCTAATGGAAATTTAATGAAAATATATTGGCTAATTCATTTCATATAAAATAATATAATAATATGGTGGCTTTATTTTTCTAGTTATACATCATACAGAAACATCTTAAAGCCTACTGATGCATTCAAAATCAGATAACTATATCCTACTTTTATATTTATCATGCTAGTTTAAAGCAGATAGATTGCAATTGTTTGACTTTTAGTTCCTTTGCAGAATATTGAGACATTCTCATTCATAATTTTATCTAATGCAGCATTCATATGTAATCATCTCTTCCCCTGTGATATAAAGCAGCAGTCACTGTGGTTTTGCAGAAGACGACCACATAGTTAATATAAGTACTAAAATTTTTCACAATATTTCCAGCAGGCAACCCTCTCCACAGTTTCCTATCTGTTCTGTTTGCTTTGGACTTGGCATGGAATCTATCTTTGGAGTCATGTCCTGCAGTTGTAATTATTGCACTAGAAGCTGAAGCTCACATTTTTATCCCTGAAAAGCTTCGGGTGACAATCAGATCTAAATTCTCTGGTGATTTTAGAGCTTGTGGTCATCAGATAATTCTACAAGCATGTCTTGAATACCAACAGTACACTAAGCATTGTGCTCAGTGCCAGGGATACAAAAATAAGTCAGATAAGATCTGGGGATTCAAACTCATTTTGGGAATGGGAAAGCGTCACAGTCCTCATACTGAAATAATAACTTCAGTTTTCTTTGATTAATTGCTATATATCCATCTTTGATTAATGACTATATGCCTACCTTAATTGGTAGATACCTACCTCTCAGAGTTCTGTAACTTGACTTTCTATTTTTTCACCTGAAAAACCATAGTAGACATAAGTAAATGATGTAACATGTCAAGTCAAATATGGTTAATATGCAACCTATGTTTTTAAATGCATAGGATATAATAAAGTATTGTTTTCTCCCTCAATTTTAGCATTCAGTTTTTTATTTCTATCCCTCAAATTTTACTGACTGGCATAGAATTACCACTTACTGGGAGGATCTGGGAAGCCATTTGTAATGAGTTTATTTTGAGAGAAGGCTTGAGGAGTAGGTGGAAATTTGTTTAGATTTCCCGATGCATTCCATGCTACCCCAACACCTTCTAAAACATGTTTCTCTGCCCCTCCCACAGGCAAGCTGGTCTGCTCCAGACCCTCAAAATTCAGGGCCTTGTTATTTTAGTGGCTGGTTGTGCTGTTTGCCTTTGGCTTAATCTGGGAACCACTCATTGTTTCTAGAAGGGCTAGGATAAAGCAACTTCATTCATTCTGTGGTTATCTTCTTAGTTTGTTCCATTTTCTGACACCACAGAAACAAACCATTGTTATTGATTCAGTCTGAATACACTAGGTAATCTGCTCAGTCATAAGTAATATTATCACTATAATTAGAATTTTTGAGATATTAATCCCCCTCCTTACTCAGAGAAAAAATTCATATAACTAAGAATCATTTCCTCTATACCACTTAAAATTATCTTAAGTGTATTTGTTTGGGGAACATGTATGCAGCATATGAGAACTTAAAGAAATATTTAAACTTAAATATTTCCTGGAACTCTGTCACTTTAGCCACATGTAAAAATCAAAAAAGCAAGCAAAGTCCTGCCACCACCACCACCACAACAAAAAGAGACAATAGGATTAATTGATATAACTATTACTACTTTAACCAAATAAATACTTTCTAAATCTCACCATGTCTCTCTGTCTATACTACTTCCACACTAAGCTACATTTCTATCCTTGCTTGTCTGCTTTGTTTTAACGTGTGTGTGTGTGTGTGTGTGTGTGTGTGTGTGTGTACACGCATGTGTGTGTTATTGGATATTAAACCCAGGGGCATTCTACCTCTGAGCTGTACCACCAGCACTCTATTATCATTTTTATTATTGTTGTTGTTATTATTATTTTTTAAATTTTGAAATAGGTTCTCACCAAGTTGTGGAAGGCCTTGCTATAAATTGCTGAGGCTGGTTGTGAACCTGTCATCCTCCTGTCTTGGCCTCCCAAGTACTGGGATTACAGGTATGCAGTACCACACCCAACTAGCATGCATATATATATATATATATATAAAATATATATATATAAATATATATAAATAATTTATATAAATATATAAATAATTTATTTTTGATGTCTTCACTGAGTTCCATATCAGTTTTCCATACTGCAGTCTAAATGTTATTTTAAAAACATATATCTGGACTTGGTACACTCCTAACTCCTAATCTCAATTCTTTATTAGTTTCTCCAAGCCCCTGTGGTTAGAAGTCCAGCATCCTTAATATAGCTGTTAGATACCCACAAGCAGACCACTGCCTATACTTTCAGCCTCTCTGGTCATTCTCCTCACCATCCTGTTTGATGCCTGACCAAACTGGATTTTTTTTTTTTTTTGTATAAAGGATGGTTTATTTATTTAAAAGCACAAAAGTACAAATTTTAAGCTCTATTTAAGTACAAAAATATAGAGGAAGTTCTACTTAAGTACAACATTTCATGTTGTTCTCTACATTTCATAGAACTGTTTTGTTTTAGAAAATTAAATATTCATTGTATTCTTTACACACGTATTAAAACATGTATAGATAGATGATTACAAGCGTGTGCCACTACGCCCAGCTTTATTCTCAGTTTTTTTTGTGTCTAAAATAAATGTTCCACTGGGGGAGAGAATATAAACTTTAATTCATGCTTTGTCTCCATTCTAGTATACTACCTTACTCAATGTAGGAACTAAATTAATGTTTGTTGACTTAAGCAATCAATATCCTCAAATGATCATTTGATGTGAAAATTCATTAGAACTTCTACTTTTTAGGTTGAATTTATGATTTGGAGTCATATTTGAGAATCCTAGGCTTAATTTTCTGCTCTCTTTCAAAATTATAATTACAGTTGTATAAGAAAAATATCAGGACCCTTTCCCTAGTCTAGTAATCACTAGAGTCAGTTCTGACCAAACTGGATTTATTTAAACTACTTAACTAATATCAGTTCCCTTAATCTGGGACACATGGAATTGACTAAAAAGAGACCTTTGAGCTGAACCTAGATTTAAATTAAACTTGGCTGCATAAAATTGAACTTGGCTGCATAATTTTTCTTAGTCTTTCTTTCTTTCTTTCTTTCTTTCTTTCTTTCTTTCTTTCTTTCTTTCCTTCCTTCTTTCTTTCTTTCTTCTTTTCTTTCCTTTCTTTCTTCCTTTCTCTCTGGTATTGGGCGTTGAACCTAGGGGCATTCTACCTCTGGGCTACCACTAGCCCTTTTTATTTTAAAATAGGGTCTTGCTAAGTTGCTGAAAATTACCAAATTGCTGAGTCTGGTCTCTGCATTTCTCCTGTTTCAACCTCCCAAATACTGGGATTACAGGCATGCACCACCTCAGCCAGCTCTTAGTCTTACTTTCTATATATTTAAAATAGAACTGAGGAGATCTCTTAGGGTTATTTTGAGTAAGAAAGAAGATAACAGACTCCTTCGTAAATATTACTTCCTTCTCATAGGAGCTATTGTCCTTCATTTTTAATTAACAAAGAGCAAATTCCTGCTTCTCTATTCAAAGTATGTCCATGGGCTCCTAGGATCACAACCTCAGTACCACCACTAGTCCTGGATCTACTGAATCAAAATCTATAGTTAAGCAAGAGTCTTTAGAAGATATGGGTTAACATGAAAGTATACAAGGACTAGGCTAAAGACTGATCTGTTTTCCCCAGAGCTGGTTATATTGTTTCATGATTGTGTTTTCTCTTGTGGAATTCAAACCCAGTTATCCCCTCATGGAATGTATATACCCTGAGACCAAGAGACAACTATGATTTATATATTATACTCCCAGGGTTTAGAATAGAGCACCTAATAACTTTTTTTTTTAAAAAAATAATGAATGAGTCACAGAGCTCAGAATATGTCATGACACAATTTCCACCACCTTTACATGATTATTATAACCTATGCCTGACAGCTCCTGGTCATTACATAGGAATGACACAATATTCTAGGCCACTACACACAAACAAACACACACTTATGTATGTATACAAATTAACATGGGGCTAGGGATGTTGCTCAGGAGTAGAATATTCATCTATGATGTGTAAGGCTCTGGGTTTGATCCCCTCCTCTGCAATTACCAAAATAACAACAAATTGAATTAGTCCAGATTAATTTTCTTCAGGGTATAAATGTGCCCCAGTTTGGAGCATACATTTGAAGAAACTAATATGCATACCCTCAACAACTTTTTAGAGCGCAGTAACCCAAAACTTTGAATTGAATTTTTGTTCTAATAATGCTTATTATTATTATTATTATTGTTATTACTATTTTGTACTGTGGATTGAACCCAAGGGTATTCTACCTTCAAGCTATACCCCAGCCCTATTTCTTTCTTTCTTTTTTTTTTTTAAAGAAGTTCTCACTAAGTTGTGAAGGGCCTTACTAAGTTGCTGAGGCTGGCCTTGAACCGGTGATCCTCCTCTCTCAGCCTCCCAAGTATTGAGAGTACAAGTGTGCACCACCATTCCCAGCCTGATTTTTCTTAGCATTATCTCTAATTGGTCCCAGCATGCTCTCTTCATATTAATAATGTGACATGGAGAAGTTTTTATCTTACTACATCTCACTTCTTATCTAATTATTGGTTAGATATGTGTACATATGCTTTGGTCATGTGAGCATACTTGTGCATATATTTTTAGCAGAAATCTGAACACCATACCTTTGATAATATAGATTATTTATAAATATGTTGTATAATGGTCAATGTTTAATATTTACCATTACAACTGGAGGCAAAAGTCCTTGACAGCTTTCTAATGGAACAAAATGGCATTATGACACAGTTCTTTTTTTAATTATTTTTAATATTATTGGTGCATTGTAGTCATGTATCATGATGAAATACACAGTGATTGGGGCATACATGCACACAGCACTCGGTAAGCCCTCCCCCAGTTCCCCCCCACACCTCTTTGTGCAGGACATTGCTGACACAGTTCTTAATAGTGGAAAGTATTTGTAATATCCAGAAAAAGTGGCTCCAGTGTGTGACGACAGCCCAACATAGTGGATATCAAACAGCATGCCCTGAAACTGGATGATTGCTACTGGCTAAAAATGCCCTCATTGCAAATTTTTCATTTTAAGTGAAGCATTTTAAAGATAGATAGATAGATAGATAGATAGATAGATAGATAGATAGATAGATAGATAGATGCATATGTGTGTATGCATATTTCACAATTTCAAGTTGGTATGATCAAATACACAGAAAATGTTAAACTATGTGCTATCTTTGATGTGACCATCAGAAAACTTGCTTAATTTGATGATATGGCGAAATGTGCTCATAGCTAGTCAGGCCCAGTGGGAAGCATGTCAGGCTCTTTTGAAAGCTTGCATTTCCTCCCTTGGGCTCCTCAAGCAATGTAATGAAGAATCACATCAGGAATTTCATTGGGGGTGACATTTAGGACCTTTTGCTTTGCTTTGTTGCAGTCAAATATCTAGAGACCACTTTTCTTAACAAGACAAAATCATAGCTGAAAATACTTAACGGTCCATGGAGGAAGGCATGATGCAGTACAGACTTTTACTTTAGTTGTTGTTTTAAACCTGGACATTATTTTACCAAGATAAAAAAAAGTTTATGGTTTATTTTTATGGAATAAAAAGTCTGCATGGTTCTTAATGGACATTCTAAGCCCAAAGCAAGTGTCTCCTAAGGTTTGTGAATGATGAATTCAGAATTCCAAAGGTCAAGGCAGAGTTGTAAACTTGGAGTCTTTTTGGCATAAAAGAAATAAGCTAGTTTCAAATACATTTCAAGGCTGCATTGACAAATCGGCCATCTAATTGTAGTGTAAGCAAAGGTCACTGACTTAATGTGCTAATTACAAACCATTCTTATCCTGTTCTCGAATCAGGATGCGTCTTTTAGCATAAATTATATTCAAGATTACATGTACTTGAGTTTAATGAAACTATTCTTATTGGAAAATATATTTGCATGCATGTGTATACATGTACGGGTATGAGTGCGTGTTTTCTAATTGTGCTAAGTTAAACAGAAAATTATTTGGTAAATCTCTTTGCCTTAATATGATTTTTACCTTTCCTATTCACCCTGGCTTTTGAAATTTTATTTTAAACAATTTTCTTGCTCTTGGCACTGCATAATATAAATTTAAGTAAGCAGTTTTTTTTAAACAGTCATTTGTTACCACCACTGTAATTACAAACTGATTATGATCACTCTTCTGTTTAAATGTTTAGCCCTGACATATACTTGGTATAAAATAGAGTCATAGAAGAAAAGGCTTGGCATATATTAAACTGACCTATAATTACGAAATTTTCACTTTTGGCTAAGTCATGTATTTGAATACATTTTTTAAATGTATTCATCTATTGATTGATTAATTCATACCTCTCTTCAAAAAACTAAAGCACATTTTTATTTAGATCTTCCCATGTGTGGATTTATTGGAAATACCTACTGATAAGATCAAATCAATAGGTTTCTTTCCAAAAATCTCTGATATGAGTAAACAGCATTGGGAATGAAAATATTTAACCTAAACACTTTGCTTCCAGAAACTTTTTGCTGTAGTCACAGGGTTAAGAGCAGACGTTCTGGATTTGTGATGGCTGGATCGATATTGAAGATACTAGATGTGGAAGCTTAGCCCATCTGACAGGCTAAGAAAACAAGGCTTAAGAAGCTTGCCTGAAATTGGGCACCTAGGCTGTAATCCTAGTACTTGGGAGGCTGAGACAGGAGGATCACAGGTTGGAAGCTAGCCTATGGTAACTCAGAAAGAACTTGTTTAAAAATAAAAAATACAAAGGGGCTAGGGTTGTGGTAGGTTGAATGCTCTTTGTGTTCAATACCCAGTGCCATAAAAATAATAAAGAAAAGGAAGGAAGGAAGGAAGGAAGGAAGGAAGGAAGGAAGGAAGGAAGGAAGGAAGGAAGGAAGGAAGGGAGAAAGAAGGGAAAAAAGTACAGGGCTTGATGACTTTAAAAAAAAAATCTAAAAAAATAACCCAAGATTATGTAAACACTTGTATTACTTTGATTCCTGTTACTATAGCAAAATACTCTAGGCTGATAACTTATAAAGAAAAGGGGTTTATTTAGTTTTCAATTCTTGAGGTTTAAGGTCATGGTGCTGCAAGTGCTGGGCTCCTGTGAAGGCTCCCTTGTCTGAATCACAACATAGAGATGGCATCATGGCAGGAGCATGTGTGAGAGGGAGAGATCATCATATGGCAAGACAGGAAGCCAATGTGTGGACAGTGAGGGGCTGGGCTTGCTTTTATAACAGCTCCCTCTTGCAAGAACTACCTCCAAGGAGGCCCAGGAGGGCAGCACAATGATCTAAAATCTAAATTAGGCCTCCATCTCTTAAAGGTTCTACTTCCTGTGCACTTTCACATTGAGGACCAAGAGTTCAAGACATGGAAATTTGGGGTACAAGCCACATTGACACATTAGTATTTCCATGAAAGAACTCTTTAAAGCCGGGCAGAGTAGTGCATGCCTGTAATCCCAGTATTTAGGAGACTGAGACAGGAGGATTGCAGATTTGCAGCCAGCCTCAGCAACCTCCATCTTCAGCCCAGATATGCAAACCACTTAGACTACAGAGAGGGAAAGGATATTTTGAAGACCTTCTAAGGAGTCCTATCTCTTACTTTCATAGTGTTCCTAAAATACACTGCTACTTGCATTTGTTCATTAACTGATGCAAAATCTCTTGACTATCGCTGGGTATTAATATACTAGTAATGTATAGGAACAAGTGTTAGAATCTAAAGTGAAGCCAGTCATTGACTGAATTTGCAGTTTTTGTCTCCACTAGGGTTAGACAAGAGATAGGAAGCAACAGAGAGGAAAAGCATAGGACAGAAGAGTTATCTGATGGTTGAGAGTCAAAGAAGGCACAAGCATCTTTTCTCTTGTCTTAGAGCTATCCAGGTTCCTTT
Organism: Graphiurus murinus; assembly: GCA_004027655.1. Classification (NCBI taxonomy): domain Eukaryota; kingdom Metazoa; phylum Chordata; class Mammalia; order Rodentia; family Gliridae; genus Graphiurus; species Graphiurus murinus. Next base: position 77,533 of record PVLC010000066.1, read on the forward strand.
TTGAAAGAGGTAGAATCACAAATGGCATGCATATAATTTGGCATTACCATATGAATATGGTGGGCATGAAATTGCATATCTCAAAAGCCGGTGCCCTTATTTACCTTAGCATATGAAAGCTTACCACAGAGCACATATTTTAAAAAGAAAATCAAAACAAAATATGAAAAGCAAGGACAGGACTCCAAAAATTAATCATAATTGAGAACAAACTCATGAAAATGGAATACAAGCATAGGAGCAAAAATAGCATTGCCAAATTTAGACAATACACACAATTATAGAATAAATTCCTATAAATTTGTTATTCATGGGGCCAAAAAATTGGACTCTCAGTTTTCTAGTATCCATTGTGAAGTGTAAAAGCTGATTAGTTGTGCAAATCAGAGTACCTATACAATAAACTAAAGTAGTTCATCTGGAGAAATGTGGCTACTATCTTAGTTTTGGGAATACTTATTTTTATCTAAGCATTTTCTCTCTGCAGTATACCAGCAGTGTAATGAGCAACGCCTCAATTCCAGCCATGTAATAGCACAGCGAGGTACTTCATAGGACTTTTAATTTCTAACATTACTTAATGTGGGTCACAAAAGGGCAACTATTGTGTGCAAAGTGCAATTCGGTGGAACTAACTGTACTGAAGGGAAGGACTGGTTACATAAATGATATTGCAATGGGGCTCTCCTGTGCTCTGTGTAGTTTAGGTATGGATATTGGAATCTTCGCAACAATGATTCGCAAATATTTTTAAAGTGGCCTAAGCTGCTTATCAAACAATATTTTCAATTAACACACTTAAAATTGATTAAATAAATAAATAAATAAATAATAAACAAACACACTTGAGTCATCAGCATCATGCTGCTGGCCATGCAGGCCACCTGGCCCTTCATCCTCTGTCTCCTGAGGCATCACAACAGACCCCAACACTCCCACAATACCTCTATTCAGGAATTGTTGTACAGATACCACCCGACCCCAACATTATTCATGATTTGAGAAATGCAGAAATCCTAGCTTTGAGTAGCAGAGCTAGTGAACTTTATATGAAGCTGGCTACTTTTATATAAAATTATTAATGAAACTTTTTGATATTTGATTGACTATGAAGTATATATCTAGCTAAAGTTACAATAGCAGTTTTAGCATGATTTCAAATAGAATTTTGGAATATATTTATATGCTACACTTAAAAATATATATAAGTATATATAATATCCATTACTTAGCATTAAATACATATACATGACGTACGTGTGTTTTGCAAAAAACATATGCAGGTAGAAATATGATAATATTTGATGAATTAAGACCTATACTTGTACCTTCACCTATACCATGTGTACTGTTCTCGCCAGTTAATAGACATACTTCTAGTTAATATGAATTTCATATTGATTCTATGAGATGATTTGTCTAAAATTATATGATGTTTGATTCATGATGAGGGGATAAGACTGAGAACTGAGTGACTTCTAAACCCTAATGTAGAGCGATGTTGAATTGTGTAACAAGTGAATCAAGGCAAAACTTAAAAAAAGAGAGGAGAGCGAGTTAGAGAGAGAGAGAGAGACAGAGAGAGAGAGGGAGAGAGAAATAAATATGAATGTTCTCCAAGGCTAACTGGTAGATTACTCAGATCACAGGCAATAGCTCATGCCATGTCTTCTAATGTATCTGTTGTTTTTACTCTTTATTCCTGAAATTGTCATGAAAGGTATTAGTAACAGAGTTTAATAGTAGTAATTAGACACTTCAAATAAAAAGTGCAAAACATCTTAAATGAGACCTTTTGTTGCCAGTTTTTCCTCTCAAACTTCACCATTAACTCAGCACACCCTGGATGCCAGTCCCCAGTGTGTGTCTACATGTAATTGCTCTCACTATTAGGGAGACTTATGTAGTCTCACAAAAGAAATAATGGTATCTATTGAATCAAAATTATGAACCCTTTAATAGCTCTTCCTTGTGAATGAGCAGGCTATGTCGTGGCTATCCCTGTTGCCCAGACAAAATGTGTTTAAATGCTGGGTCATTGGTGGGCATATGCTCCATCTGTCAGGTGTCACAGAAACCTAAGGACATAAAAAAGTCCTTCTACCACCTAATGCTTTTCATCTGTTTAGTGAATTCAAGAGTTGACCCTTTAGAAGAGATAACTAACAAGGACACAGATCAGGATGCTAATTTGGAAGATGTTACAAAGGCAGAAAGCAAAACTGTCTATAAATAAATCAGAAGATTTGGGGCAAGAATGTGAGGTAGTGGAGATTAATGGGTTGCTTTCAGGCCTGCCTAGGTTCAAATAAATACCTGCTCTTCTATTTGTCTTCTTGTGATTTTTAAGTAACCTGCCAAAGGATGAAACTTCAACTACTGCTCATTTTGTGTCCTTCTTCCCATATTTAGAGCATAGATTTTTTTCCCCACTCCTAAAGTAAATGAGCTCGCGTGCTTGCGCACACACTCACACACACACACACACACACACACACACACACACACACACACACACACAGACAACACTTTAAAAATCCAGGACCAAAGCCAGGCATGGTGGCGCATGCCTGTAATCCCAGCATTTGGGAGGCTGAGACCAGAGGATCCGAATTTGCGGCCAGCCTCAGCTACCTAGTGAGGCGCTGCGCAACTTAGTGAGAGCTTGTTTCAAAATAAAGAATAAAAAATAGGCCTGGGGGTATAGCTTGGAGGTAGAATGCCCCTGAGTTCAATCCCAAGTACATATATATATATATATATATATATATATATATATATATATATCTCCAGGACCAAAATTCCACAGTTGAATTACTTATTAACTATGTCTTTATTAGTTGTGTACAGGTTACGTAACTACTCTGTATCTTCTGTTTCTTGTCTATTACCTGAGAATAATAAAAACTACCTCATGGTGATACTGTCAAAACAAAGTAACACATATAAAACAATTTGAACAATGTATGGTACATGATAGTTTTTTTTTTTTTTTAAATAATCTACTTTCATTGGTGCACTGTAGTCTCACATCATAATGTAGTTGAGAGTGATAAGGACATACATGCACACAGCACTTGATGAACTTCCCCCTGGCTCTTTCCTCTTCCCCATAAGTGATACTGAGATCAGCATTGATGATTTCATAGCAATGGAAACATAATAGATTCCTAATACATGTTTCCAACTTTCTTCCTCTTCTATCTTTTTCTTTTTACTTATTCTGCCATTTCCTGACTCTATCCTAGTAGGAGTGATTTTTGGCATTATGTTAGAGATTTTATACTGATTTGTTTTTCTCATCAACTCAAAAGAGCACTTCATAAGTCAAATCACTTATGGAGTAAATGGTTATTTGCTAGGAGTCTTGATTTTAACATTTCATGACATGCATTTCCTCCAAGGAAGAATATTGCAGGTATATTATACTTAGAATGATCTGAGTGTAAACTTATCATGAAATGTACATTGCATGATGTTTAGAAATACCTGTGGAGAGCTGGGCATGGTGGCGCACGCTTGTAATCCCAGCATTCGGGAGGCTAAGACCAGAGGATCCGGGTTCATGGCCAGCCTCAGCTACCTAGTGAGGCACTCCGCAACTTAGTGAGACTCGGTTTCAAAATAAAAAATAAAAAATAGGGCTGGAAGTATAGCTTGGAGGCAGAATGCCCCTGAGTTCAATCCCCAGTACTGAAAAAAAAAAAAAAAAAGAAAGAAAATGAAAATACCTGTGGAGTTCCTTCTATCACTATGCAGTATTCAGGACTTATTTTCTAAAGAGTTCAAATGGGAGAAAGATAGAAATAAAAGTATTATAATGACACACACTGTGGTCCCTGTAAGTAATAGCATCAAAAACAAATCTCCTCCAAATGATGACTCTATTTTGGTGAAAGATAAATTTTGTGGTTCTTAGTTTTTTTTTTTTGTATTGTCTATTCTAAAATAATATGCCACTGAGATCGATCTTTAACCAGGGTTAGGAGAAACAGTGAACACCCTCATTTCCATCAGCTTCTCAGTGTTCTGTTAAAACAACCACAAGAAAAGCAAAAAATTTATTTGCTCTTTTTATTTCATTGTGTCTTGTAATTTAATCAACCTGCCCATGCCTGATAGGCATTTGACAGTGTTACCACCCTGTGGTCTCACCTGCTTTAATTGGACAGTGGCAGATTTCAATTAGTGCTAGCAAGGCTTCTTGGATAGCCTCTGCAATTTCTCTCGCACGTATACTGTAATTATGTGTGCACCTCAATGTGTGAGACTATAAACATATGCTATAGATTTGAATAAGAGGGCTGTCAACACTTTATTTTAGAAGTGTATTAATTATAACTGAATAATCATGCAGATGCTAATGCAGAGCAATATCCTCTGCCTGGTTGATATTTACATTACTCATCACATCTCATTCTGAGAACAATGAATTTTAAAGGAAGGAACAATTAGCAACCCCCATGGAAATTGTATATTAACAGTGTCTTATAAATAATCTTCTTCAGGACAACTAACAGCTATTTATTTCCATTGTTTTTTTCTTTTCTTTGCAAAACAGGCAGTGATATTAAAAATAGATGGTCCAAGTTAGAGTTGCAGTAAGCAAAGCTAATGACATGCCTACATAAAAAGGTTTTTAGTTTAAGTCTTTTTTTTATGGAAACTAATATTCATTTATCCTGATTATATTGCTCCATCAATCACCAAGATCCTGTATATTTATGAGGGTAATTTTTGAACATGATGCTCTTTAACCTTCACATGAGCACACTTTGATGATGTCTGGCAAGCTTATTTATTTATTTTTTAGTAACTTTAAGTAGTAAATGTAGAGGTCAGAAGTGGGGAAAGGCCTCTGTTATTTAAGATTCTAGGCATCTGTGGATCTGTGAGAGCAGGGAGGTAACTTTGGCCTGATACTTAAGAAGACTGTGTATCTGATATTTTCTATAACAAGAGGATAGGTTGAGAATCTGAGTGGTAGGCACACAGTGGAAACATTATAGATAATTGTTGGATGAATGATTATATTTTAATATTTCTTGTGGTTCTGAGGATTGAATCCAAGGTCATGCTACCCCCAAGCTACACTCCCAATCCTTTTTATATTTTATTTTTGAAACCGCATCTAGCTAGATTGCTGAGAGTCTGGGTACATTGCCGAGGCTCTCCTGGAAGCTGTGATCCTTCTGTCTCAGCCTCCCAAGTGCTGGGGAAATGACTGTATATTTAAATAAGTGTCTTAGTGTCCACACATACTTGAAAGTCTCTAAATATTATTTTTAGTCCTAAAACTGATTATTCCCAAGAAGAAATATTTTGAACCATTTATTAAAATGGCATTTGCCTTTATCAAATAAGACAATTCTATTTAGAATATTTCAGGATTTAAAGGAAAAAATACATTTTGATTTCTAGGGCATTCTACCTCTGAGCTACACCCCCAGGCTCCTTTTTAATTATTATTTTTTTTAATTTTGAAACAGTTTCTGGCTAAGTTGCTGAGGCTGTCTTTGAACCTGCAATCTTCCTATTTCAGCCTCCCATACACTGGGATTACAGGCATGCACCACTATACCCAGCCCAAAGTTCTTAGTAATGTAATGCTTTGTTACCACCCTAGCATTGTTGAGGAGGGAGTAGCAGTCTGCTTTTACTCATGATTCTGATGTTCACTAAAGTTTACGCCATTTTGAATGTGTGTGTGTGTGTGTGTGTGTGTGTGTGTGTGAGAGTGTGTGTGTGTGTGTGTGTATTCATGCATATATTAAAATTACTTCATATCTATTGCCTCTAGCCATTCAGATTATCAGGATTTCCTAGTGACCCATGATAATATTCACCTGTAAATTTTCATGGGTGCCCAGCATCTTATCAGAATTCCTTTAATGTGCAAGATATTGCTAAGTTTGGTTTGCGAAGGACATTGGGTCAGGAAACTTGAATGTATTAGCTTTATCCTATGTGTTCGACATACTGTGTTTTTTTTTTAAAATATGCATAGTGGTTCAGAGAGTAAGAGCAGTTTACTTCCTCATCAAAATAAGGTGCATCAAATTGAAACAAGTTTGAGTCTCCTGTGGTCATCCACTGAAGTTTTCAAACCCAGGTTTTATGATCCAAAATCTATCATGTGTTTTGTGTGTGTGTGTGTGTGTGTGTGTGTGTGTGTGTGTGTGTGTGTGTCTCAAACGGTGTGCTGCCACAAGTATTGATATTAAGAATAAATATGACCACCAATGACCCTGGGGACTAAAGATTAAGTGGGAACTTACATTTTTCATCTAATTTCAGTTCAGATAAGGCTGTTCATATAGCAAACACTTTTTGAGCGTTTGACAGTTTGAAGGACATGGAGATAGCTGAATTTGGAATGAAAAGACCTGAGTTCAGATCTTCAAGACTTTACATTTCCTTCATTATTAGTAGCTGACTAATGGGGACTTAGGTAATAACAAATCCCCAGAGTTGTGGGAGAAAATCAAATGAAGCAGTCGTAAGACATCATTTACAAAATGTAATCTTATATGAATGTGATTGGTAGAATTTTGACATCATTAATGTATTCTATTACTTGAATATGAGCTTTGTTATTCATTTCTCAACTGCTAGACCATGGGTAAGTATATTTGGCCAAATCGCCCGAGTTTATATGTGATTTGTAACTCATAGAGGTTAAAGAGACATTCATAACATTATCTGGAATTTGGCTTTTATCCTTGTGAGTGAATCTACAATTTACAGCTTCTGAATCAAATAAACTGGTCACAGTGTTAGTCATAAGCATGGAAAAAAAATGAGTGCTTCCTCACCAGAGGACAGTAGTGGGAAAGGTTGTGGCAATTCTAGTCTGATTCATCAGTAGATCTGTATAAATTACAATGGTAAAAAAGATTCTTTTTGACATGTGCATTATTTTATATTAAAAATTGTACATAAAAATTTGGCATGTCATTATTTATCTAAAAACAATAAAGTAAGAAGAGCAGGATGCAAACCTGCATATAAAATGCCATCTCAAGTATAGCATAATTGTTTCTATGCCTTCTTATAAAAATAATTAACAGAGATGGTTGCATCTGGGTAGGGCGTATTTTAATTTACTACGAATGGTTATTTACTTAGCAAAATTTTCTACAACAATCATGAGTTCCTTAAAAGGTGATTATTTTTAAACCAGTTTGCCTGGAAAAAATATATAAGGATATATGCTATTTATTTCCTCAGACTACTTCACAGTACTGATCTGGTAGACAGCTGGATTTGTTATCAAAGATCTGGATTCTTTCTGTCATATGATTATGAAAATCAGTCCTAAATTACTTGGGGGTGTATGAAACACACACACACACAAAAATAGAAATTGACTTTTTTCTTTTTGTGGATAATATCAGTCACGTACTTCATTGGTCTAGATACTTAGGTTAAAATTGATATTATGATCTGTAATTTAAAAAATCATGTAGTCCCCCAGAATTAAAACTTAGAAACATCCTTACAACATACTGCTTCAGAGATAGTGTGGTGTGGAAGGGACATATAAGCTATTGGGGAACCATGGGGAAATGACCTAACCTCTTGGATTCTCTTCTTCTGCGAAATAGGAGTATGTATCTCTGCAAGACTGTCTAGTGGAGAGTACATAGACGGTGGTTTTTTGTTTTTTGTTTTTTGTTTTTTTAATTTGAGGTACTGAGGAATTAATCCTCGGTTCTCTACCATTGAGGTAAATCTCCAGCCCTTTTTATTTTATATTTTGAGACATGGTCTCACTATGTTGCCCAGGCTGGCCTTGAACTTGCTACTTACAAGTAGCTGGGATTACAAGCATGCATCACCAGCCTGGCAGAAAATAGAGTTTGGCCATAGGACTGAATTCTGTTTCTGTTACTCATTTGATATGCAATTTTAAGCAAAAGATTTTATGCTCTAATCCCTTTTAAAATTAAAGATTATGTAATATATTATTCTTCATACTCATAAACTCTGCAATGTGTGTGTTTTAGGCAGGTGGCTGCCTGTCGTCCATCTGCCTTCCCATCTATCACTAAGTACAGAGAAGACATCCTGTTAACCATGATGCTGATCACTGTTATTTTCTTTACACTGCTTTGGGAAATAAGATATTTCATGGTAAAATTCACAGATATCAGGCAACTAAATTTTTAATAAGTATTATTTCCAATTTTTGTTTCATTTTTTTCCTTCTCCTTTCCCTTGTCTCCAGCTGTCCCCCATCTCACTCTACTCTCTCTTCCTATGTCTTTTAATCCATACATTCTAGACCAGCAGCTTATGTCTATACTCTAAAATTTTTATTTACTTTTTCAAAGTTAAACTTTATTGGATATAATCATATCAATTATATTTATATATATTCTACTACTATTACTACTACTACTTATAATTTAGATAGTAGTTCACAGTATTTGTTTTTGTTTGTTGCAAGATTGCTTTACATTATTTAATTATTGAAAACTCTACAGAGCTTTGATTTATGGAAAAATGATTATTTTTTTTTTTTTTTTTTTTTTTGCGGTACTGGGGATTGAACTCAGGGGCATTCTACCTCCGAGCTATACCCCCAGCCCTATTTTTTATTCTTTATTTTGAAACCGAGTCTCACTAAGTTGCCGAGTGCCTCACTAGGTAGCTGAGGCTGGCCGCGAACCCGGATCCTCCGGTCTCAGCCTCCCGAATGCTGGGACTACAAGCGTGTGCCACCACGCCCGGCGGAAAAATGATTATTAATGTTTGCCATATTTGAAATTCCAAAAAATTAAGATTGAAGTCATTTAATAATAAAATTAATAAACTTATTACATGTTAAAGGAGTATATTTTTATGAAAGCAACTATATTTTTCAAAGCAAAAATAGTGAGAACAGTGATACTGGCTTACAGTTATAAAACCTCTTTAATTTCTGGTTTAATAGAATACAGCTAGATTCTCATATCTGCTTAGGCATCCAATCTGTTGCAATATGTTGTTTTCATTGAAATTTATGAAGAAAATCCAGTTCCACACAAATATGTAGCTGGAAAATTAATGGAGATTTTAATAACCATTTAGATAATTGTAGATATTTTTCTTTGGTGCCACACTAAAATCTCCACAAGTAGTAGTTTCTTAAATGCTAACTGCAATGTGGAATATGAGACTGTTATCAATAAATTCTTGTATTGTGTTGCATTAAATCCATTTGTCTCTCTTGCATTTTGAATGAACCTTTTGCCAATTTATAATTTTCTAAAACATGCATTTAGAAAATATTGGTTTACTGAGCTAGGCAGATATTCCAAGTTTCATTATATGATATCAAAAAATCATTCCCAGCCATATCAGTAATCTCTATAAAAATCTTTAAATATCTAGAAACTTCAATCTCACAGGGGCAGATACACATTTTCTAAAATTCTAATCTTTGATAGATATTTCTAAGTTTCAAATACTGTGGGTTATCTTTTAAATGATATGCTAATTTTAGGTTTGGGGGAGATTATTTTTTATTTTTGTGGTGCTGGAGATGGAACCCAGGACCAGTCTACTTTCAAGCCACAACCTCAGCCATATTTCTTGTGGGGAGGGAGGAGGGTCTCTCTAAGTTGCTGAGAGCCTAGCTAAATTGCTGAGGCTTGTTTCAAACCTGTTATTCTCCTGTCTTAGCCTCTCAAGTACTGGGATTATAGGAATCTGCACCACCATGTGTGGCTTATTTTTAGGCATTTTTTATAAAAGTAGGCTAAGTGCTAAATGCAAAGGTCAGAATGGCTACAGTTTGTTAATCAGCTGTTCTTTCTAGAAAATAAGGTTCCATGAAAAACATTGCTAGTTCAGCTCATGACTGAGATAATCACATGTCGTATCCTTGTGACGGTGCTCATACTTCATCCTGAGGTAGAAGTGAAGGGTATGGACCACCCATTTTACTATACAGAACATTAAAAATAAGATTAAATAGGGCTGAGATTTCATAAAACATTCTTATTTTTCTCATGAATAACATTCTTAAGTGAAATGTGCTATAACTGTGTTATAGTGAAATGTGCTGTCATTGCAGTACAGTTTTGTGCCACTGCCTTGATTGATATTAATGTGGCAGCAGTTTCACCCACTATATAGTGCAAAGGACAAGTAACTTTGACCTGCTAGATGCCTTGAAAGGCTCTTACAAATGCCCAGAGAGCTGTGGGTGGACCTTCTTTGAGAACTGCTGCCCTGGAGGTTCCTCTTTCTTCCCGGATTCAGGTACAATGTGAGGACAGAGGTGATTCCTGTAGGGGTAGGAAGGATCTCCTCACTAACAAAGCAGCTCCACTTCTTGCTGGAAATTTTCAGTGACCTGTGCAAAGCAGTATCCCTGTATTCTGGTCGCTGCTTCAGTCCACTGTATCTTGGGCTATACTTTAACCACCTGCCCAAGTCTGGTGAGACAGAACACTTAGACACATCGTAAGTGACATAAAGTGGGCTTGTTGTGTACAAGAAGAAAAGAAAGAACAATAAAGTCCCAAGATTCATGAGGACCCAGTCCTCCCAAGCCTTAGAAAAGCTGCCCAGACCAGATGGAGTCTCATCTGTGCTTGCCCCATTTGCATGAGCAGGAAAGATTCCAGAAAGCAGCCCATCCTAGAATCTATGCCCTGGGATTAGGATTTACTGGGTTAAAAGCATTGAAGGACATACTATATCTAGGGGACATAGGTCTAGACCCTTGGATATTCTGGCCAGTTCCTTTTTATATCAGAATGTTGCCTTCTCAGCATATCCTACTTATTTTTGAGAACTAGAAATGAGAAAGGGGCTGGAAATGGATGTGTACAAGGCCACCGGGAAAACCATCCTGCACAGGAAGGACAAACACTAGCCATTTTTTAACTAAGCCATAGGTGATTAATCTCAGTCCCCATGATCACAGCAACATTCCATCCTCTCTCCTCATTCTTCTCTCTCTCTCTCTCTCTCTCTCTCTCTCTCTCTCTCTCTCTCTCTCTCTCTCTCTCTCTCACACACACACACACACACACACACACACACACACACACACATAATTTGTGCAATACTGAACTGCCGAAAGTCTTAGCTAAGCACAAAGTCGCTTTCCACGAATCCTTAGTCTCACATGCAATCAATTTACTTCTTTAATGTTGTCACTTCATAATATGCCAAATTGAAGTCTAAATTTTTATTGTTCAGTGAAATTTTTGAGAAAACTAGTTCCCCTCTTGTATCGCTGTCAACCTTTCAGATTGATGATAAATGTCCCCAACTTTTTTCTCTCTCATCAAATATACAATTAAATTAAATAATGCTCAGAACAACAATAACTCTTCTCTGCTAATTCCTGTCTTTTTAAGCTCTTTGTCACCTTATCTCCTCTCCTTTGCATGTCCGTTCCCTTCTATTTGAGTAATACTCTTCATTGGTACCTTTTCATTGAAAATAAAGTTAGCAAATTTGATTAATAGGAAGAAGGTTAAAAGGAACACCAGGCCAGACAAACATTTTTTTAAAAATTATTATTAGAATGGGTGAAAAATTGCGAATGTATATACACACATATAATATCATATCCAAAATTATAGAAATACTGGAAGGAAGAAATGAAGCAGAGTAGAACTTTCCCCTATATTTAAAATCATATCTTGAACACCCATTATACACCTTAGTAATATTACTGTATTAGTCAGATTTCCACTCCTGTGAGAAAATACCTGAAGTAATTAACTTAAAAGGAGAAAAAGTTTATTTTGGCTCCTGGATTCAGAGTTTTCAGTCCACAGTTATGTGTCCCTGTTGCTTTGGGCCAGCAGTAGCACAGTACGTGATGGCAGGAATGAATAGCAGAGGAGGCCTGTTCATCTCATGGTAACAGTTAGTTAAAGAGAGAAAGAGGGAAGAAGGAAAGAGTAGGTCCCCAATATCCCCTTTATGAGCCTATTTTCCAATTGTCCAATTTCTGCCTAATAGGTCCCACCTCCTAAATGTTCCACTACTTTCCAGTAGTGTCATAAACTGACTTCAAAACCTTGACATATGGGCCTTTGGGGGAGATTTCCAAGCTGTATCTGTCATATCATTGGTGTTGATGGATGTGCAAAGCAAAGTTTTATTAGTTTATTTTAAGGGAACATAATACAAATGATCATTAGTGTCAGTATGTCACATTGATAGATTCTGATTTGCAAAATATATCTAATAGTTATTAATTCTGTTCTTCCTGCTTCCGACATCTAGGTTTGTTAGATTTCCCCCAAAGCATTTTTCTGTTGGCAAGCATAGAGTCTCTTGACCCCACCCCTCACCTTCACAGCCTTGGGAGCTCTCTGTTATTAGGCTTCTTTCTACCAGAGAGTTTGAGGACCTTGGACTCTGATGTGTTAATGATATTACAGGTTCTCAGAGATCATTAGATCTAGGACTCTGCTGCCTGCTCTATGTCACTGGGATGAGGACTCTTACTTTGACCTAATTCCCACAAGACTCCTAGTGAGCAAACAGGTGACATGTTACATTTATGGCTTAAAAAGAAAGGCCATGCTCCATGTAGTTTTGCAAACAGTAAAGTCTTGGGTTTCAAGTGCTGTTTCATTTTTCCTGCTGCATGCTTACTTCTGGTACACAAGACTTAATAAAATAAGAGGGAGCTTCAGTAGCAGATAGGCTTAGGTATGAATCATTTTTCCTTTGATGGCTACATAGGCTTAAATCTATCTTATTATAGAAACTTTCTACTTTTCTATAAAGAATCTAGCACGCCCTCATTGTGATAATTAAATTAAATTAAATTAAACAAAAGTAAGAGCATAAAAAATATCTAAGGGAAATTCTCAAATAATGTCCTTGAAGGAGGATCAGCTGAATGAATATTCAAATAAATAGTCTATTCCTAAGACTGGGTAGCTGTGATAGCAGTTGATTTTCATGATACTACATTGAAAATGTCAAATAGCTATGCAAATAGTAAGGCCGTGTCTAAATATTCACAGACTGTTTGAACTAGAAAACATTTGAAAAGTAATTCAATACCTCTTCCCTTATTTTTTCAAAGAAGAAAAAGGATACAGGGTTTACTAAAAGTCATTAGCTACCTAGTCTGTAAACATCAACAATTCTATTACTAGACTGATTGAAAATTATGAATTAGTTCTCTATTGTTGCTGGGACAAATGAATGCAGATTTCATGATTGAAAATAACCCAGTTTTAGTATTTTTTTACTTGGGTAGGTCAGAAATTAGCATAGGTCTCACTGGGCTAAGGAAAAAAAAAACATGTCTCACTAGGGTGTGCTCCTTTTTGAAAACTCGGAGGAAAGAATCTGTTTCCTTGCCCTTTCAATCTTTTGAAGGTTCCCACATAGCTTGGATAGTGGACCCAAGTATGCATTTTCAAAGTTAACAAGATAGCCTCTCTCTGACCACTCTTTCACAGTCATCTCTGCTTCTGACCACAGAAAGAAAAGGGTTTTTTTTTTTTTTTTTCTCTCAAGGACCTGAGTGATTAGATTGTGATCACCTAGATAATCTGAAATAATCTCCCATCTCAAGGTCCTTCATTTGGTCACATCTGCAAAGTGACTTTTGCACATAATATATTTATAGATATCAGAAAGTTAGGTCATGAA
>PVLC010000066.1:91261-174829 GCA_004027655.1 Graphiurus murinus
TGTAATCCCAGCATTCGGGAGGCTGAGACCGGAGGATCCGGGTTCGCGGCCAGCCTCAGCTACATAGTGAGGCACTCCGCAACTTAGTGAGACTCGGTTTCAAAATAAAAAATAAAAAATAGGGCTGGGGGTATAGCTCGGAGGTAGAATGCCTCTGAGTTCAATCCCCAGTACCGCAAAAAAAAAAAAAAAAAAAAAGAAAGTTAGGTCATGAATACCTTTGAAGGGATATTATTCCTCCTCTCACAACTAGAATCTAACCTCAGGGAAGCATCATTGCAAGTTGCAGCCACCCACCATTTTGCCTCAGAAAAGTATTCATTGATCAATAGCTAATATGATTTAGGAGGACGTATTAGTTGGTTAGGACTGTCAGAACAAAATAACATAGAATGAGTATCTTTTTTTATTTTTTTCTTTTTCTTTTTGTGGCTCTGGGGATTGAACCCAGCGGCATTCTATTTCTAAGCTACATCCCAGGCCTATTTTATTTTTATTTTAAAACAGGGTTTCCCCAGGTTAATGAGAGTCTCACTATTTGCTGAGACTGTCCTCAAACCTGCAATTCTCCTGTCTCAGTCTCCCAAGTACAGGTGTGTGCCACCATGCCCAGCTAGAATGAGTGTCTTAAATGACAGAAATTCATTTTCCTATGATTCTGGAGTCTAGTATTCCAAAGTCAAGGTTTTACTACTCGGCTTTGCAAATGGCCAGCTTGTCATTGTATCCTCAAATGGTCCTTTCTCTATGCAGATACATTCCTGGTGTCTGTCTGTATGTCTACATTTCCTCTCCCTATAAGTACACACATTAGATTGGGTTAGAGCCAATGTAATGGCTTCTTTAACTTAACCCTTCTTTAAAGGCCCTGACTCCAAATGTAGTTAGGTTCTGAATCCTGGTGGCCAGGGTTTCAACATATGTGTTTTGAGGGAAAACAGTCAGCCATCTCAATTCACCTGAAAGGATGATTTTTGTTTCTGATTACTAATGAAACAAAATAACATTCTTATAAAATATTAATATTGTTTTTCATATAAGTGATGTATACATTTCCAGCAAATCTATTTAAAGTGAAAAACAGAAGGGACATCCTGTTTTCAAGTTTCCTTTGCAGTTTTGTTGTTTGGTATTTTTGCAGTCAAATTCAGGCTTTGTTGGTGGAATGGAGGTGGAGGGGAAACAGCCGCATACTTATGTTGTGTGAACACACATGCACATTTTAAACACACACAGTCACGGTGCAGTCCACGTTAGCATATACTTCTGATAATTTGATGATGTGCAGGGCTCCATTTCCAAATTTGCATGATAGTTATGTTGATGCTTGCAAGAGTAGGCATGAACAAAACAAAGAAGCTTTCACTTACATGCTATTCTTGCCACCATCAGATGATTTTTGATGATAGTCCTGACTGCTTTGCTAGTATCCTTTTAACAGAGGAAATTAATGTAAGGAAAATTTAAGTATTTTTCCAAGATATATCTAGTAGTTTTGATTCACATAAGTTCCTTTGATCCTCATGGATCTAAAAAGAAGAATATTTGAGAGTCTCTTTAGCTAGTTATCTTCTTATATGCTCTTTCATCTAACCGTGCATTCTTTAATAAAACCATTTATCAGCCAATCCTTCTCATCTTTTTTTTTTTATGGTACTGGATATTGAACCCAGGAACATTTTACCTCTTAGCTACACCCTCAGCCCTTTTAAAAATCTTTTATAACTTTGAAACAGGGTCTCACTAGGTTGCTGAGGGTCTTGCTATTTTGCTGAGGCTGCTCTCAAACCTGTGATCCTCCCAAGCAATGGGATTATAGGCATAAGTCACTAAACCTAGCCCACTCTTCTCATCTTAATTCTCTTATCAACTTGTTTATAAATTGATACACCCACCCTTTAAATAATCATGGCTGAAACTTGAAAATGTGATTTTTGTTAAAGATCAATTTTGATCCTGAGCCTCTGCATTTTTATATACCTTCCTGTGACAGTTTATGTTGTTCAAGTCTTCCAGGCGTAGTAGTAGATAACACAGATAAGTTATTATCAGGGTTTTTGACCACAGAATATAACATGATTTATCATTATCATACCCCGGCTCCGTGGCCCAAACAAAACTGTGGTCTTATATATTTCTTTTTTAACTTCAATAGCAATGTTCTTCCAAGATCATTTTGATTGCAGTTTGATTACTCCATATGCCTATTACTAGTACAGAATTTCAAGTTCAGCAGGTGACTGATATTTGGTCATCTGCTGTGTTCTTCCCCACTGTGTTCTTGTCACTTATTTGAGTAAAAAGAAACATCCTGTTTAGCAGGTAATTGTGATTTCCACATCAGAAATGTATCTCATATTTTCAACTCCTATTAGTACTCAGGTTAATCAAGTTTTTTGAAAGTAGAACACATTGAGAAAACATTCTCTTGGCACTTCCTCCCTTTTGGCAGTCAAACTGTATGTTCTACTGTAATTAGCTTTGTTATATGTGTTTTAAATATCCATACCATTTTTAAAATTGGCCTCATTTGTTTGACTAACAATCCTGGGTATATTTTTTTCATTTCTATTTCTCTGACTTACATATTTACATCATGTATTACTACATTGCATGTTTATTTGGCATTAAACTCTCCCCTCCTTTAGGGAATGTGTAGATCTCTCTATCTCTCTGTCTCTCTGTCTCCCTCACCGCCCCCCCCCCACACATGGAATTTTCAAGAAACTTAAGAGGGATTATTTTATTGAAAACTAATTTTGCATCAAAACCTTCAAATAAGAATCTTTTGCACTTTATAGTTGAACTTACAGTCACCATGCCTGCTGTGATGTAAGATGGAGAATAGTGCTATGAAACAAAATGATTATGTTTTCCCCATATCTGTCTGTTCATGGGAAACCTTGTGGTCCTTTCAGCCAACCCACTCACCAATACCTCCATCTGTTTATTAGTTAACTAAGTCAAAATTTTAAAGTATATTAGAATGTCAATGGAAGAATAGAATTGCATTCTGGCAGATCTCCCTTTGTCTCATCATCCATATATTCTCCAATAAAACCACTCTTCTACCTATATTCTTCTAGTATCAACCCACGCATCCATTCATCCATCCATCCATTCATCCATCCATCTCTGATTCATTCCTTAATCCATTCACCTAAATTGCTTTTCAGTAATTGGTCCACAATTACTTTTTGTTCATACTTTTATCCACCCAAGCATTTATTCATTGACTGAATGGACATTGACCACACACTCTTCTTTCTTCTAGGCTTATAAATATTGAGTAACAATAAATGAATACCTCCAGATATATCTACAAGTATTACTTATTGGATAAGTGAATGAATATCAAGTATATAATTACTAAGTAGTATTTTCTTCCCAATGCAAGAATGAATTTGAGCTCAGATCACTTAACTCAAGAAGTTACATTCTAATTTTACTGCAAACAAATGTTATATGTTGAATGTTGTCTTAGAATATGTTGTTAATTGCATTTTTCTTGAAAAATAATTTCAGGTTGGGCAGAATTCATCATTATATTTCCTAAATTTAACCCACTTCATACACAAATATAAATTTCTTAATTCCTGCAATGTCTTGTGCCTTCAGCAACATTATTATCACATTTTAATTGTTGAAAAAATTTCAAGAGTAGGTACAATTATTTAAACATTTTACAAATAAGGAACTAACTCTTTGTGCATGTATGGTACTAGGGATTGAACCCTGAGGCATTCTATCTCTGAGTTACATGCACCCCCAACCCTATTTTGAAACAGGGTCTCACTAACTTGCTGAGACTGGCCAAGAACCTGTGTTCTTCCTGCTCAGCTTACCTAGTACTGGGATTACAAGTGTGCAGCACCACACCAGGCAAGGAACTGAATCTTAAAGAGGTTAAGTAAATTCCTCAGTATCTCATAGTTGGTTTCAACCTAGGTCTCTTTCTTATCAGGCTCTTATTCTAGAACCCTTATTCTGAGCTATTAACTCTTTAACTATTTGGTTATGTTAGAGAAGCATATTGACTTTTATATCTATATGATTTTGTT
Organism: Graphiurus murinus; assembly: GCA_004027655.1. Classification (NCBI taxonomy): domain Eukaryota; kingdom Metazoa; phylum Chordata; class Mammalia; order Rodentia; family Gliridae; genus Graphiurus; species Graphiurus murinus. The sequence goes on from PVLC010000066.1 coordinate 95,323, forward strand.
TTTAAACCAGGCTGATATCAGTGTACACTTATAAAACAGATGTATACAACACAAGAGTGTCTGTTATGTTTTCTCCCTTATGGTTGCTTAATTAAATATTGCAACCAATCCCCATATGTAAATGGAAAAATAAACTTTGAGAACGTAGAATTTGAGCACTCCTGGAGTATTTTTAAGACAATTTAAATAAAATAGACACATTTATATAATCTGGTTATCTGGTATCATTACAAAATTAGTCCCTCTAACTCCCCTTTCTCTGAATCATGTCAACAAGAATGATTTAGGTACAATTGTGTATGAGTATTTAACAATTTTTTTTACTCATCATAATAACTTATGTTAGACTCCAAAAATATTACGTATTGATACATAGCTTTTTAATATTTTTTTCACAAGACTGAGAATTGCAAATCTTATGGGAGTCTACCTAAGGAGGGTGAATCTGCTATAGTGCTGAAATATCATGTTTCTAAACCTATAAAGTTGTGGTCCAGACTGAAGATGGTAGCAAATTTGCTAAGGTCATTACTGTCAGTTTGGGAAGTCTCTTAGGAAAGAGGCTGCCAGCCTCTTCTTGTCCACAGTGTACCTATGCATTCCTATCAGCTGGGCATACTCTGTTTCTATGACTATTCTATTTTCAAACTTTTAGAGAATGGTTTACTAATTGCACCTGTAGTATGTGGTATGTATACATATGTGTGTGTGTGTGTGTGTGTGTGTGTGTGTGTATGACTTCTAAATATATACACTAAACCTCTGTTGCTATTTAGGGTCCAACCAGGGAGACTTCTCTGTTTTGTCTACACTTTACCTAGGGTTTCAGGAGGGCTGCAAATTAACTAGTTATGCTTTCCCAAGGCTCTCAACAGAATCATGCTCAAATGTGTATGATCTAGAATCAGCCTCAATGGGTTACATCTGATCCTGCCAAATTAATTGTTTGAGCTTAAGAAAGTCAATGTATTTACTGTGTCAGAGTCTTTCATCATATAAAATCACTGATAAGGTAAAGGACATTAAGATATGCCTTATGCAGGCAAAAGAAAGAGACTTTCATGGGCAGTTATGTGCTGAGTACAGTGCTTGCTGGTGGGTATAGTAGCGAATAGCAGACATAGAAGTCCTGCCTTCGTGGAACTTAGCTATTTAAAAATGTAGTGCCAGCAATGCCTTCCTTTTCCTGACTGTATTTTCAGGTGTAGGCAGCCAAAAAACAGCAGTTCACTTGGACTGGCTTCCAGTTTTTTTTTCCTCTGGGCACCAGTCCCCATGGCCAGGGCCAGCTGTTCAAAATACTCACACCAGAAGCTGACACAGACAGCAAAGAACACATGTCTAAGCTATCAAAATGCTACACATTTTCTTGCTATAAAGCAACAGGAAAAGCATATTCATGTTAGTGTATGTATGTGTGTGTGTGTGTGTGTGTGTGTGTGTGTGTGTGTGTTCTCAAGTAGAGATAGTTTCCAGAGGAGGATAGCCTTTTCATTTAATCAGGAATTGTTTCTTTTTTAGCTTTTCACCTCACAATACTAAGTTATCTTAAATATCCTTAGAGAATTACTACAAGAATTGTTCCTACTTCACTGAAAAACTATTTATTATCACCTGAGAGTAATTGTGTATTTCCAACTTGATCTTACCTAAATCTTGAGGTATTTTTCTGTCTATTATACAGCTTTAGTTTTACGATGTAATTTGTTTCTTCAACTTGCTGAGAATAGAGTGACTGAATGGAAGGTAATTTGAAGTATTTAGATTTACCATAGTAGCAAAATATTTCAGGCTTTAAAGACATCTTACAAGTTACACAATCTAGCATGTCACCATTCTGCCTTCCACTCCCAAACATATTGAGTCAAAGTGTCTGTTTCCATTTTGATCTGCAATGGTTGAGATTCCAGTGTTATAATTCCTTCCCTGATAAGTTGATAGCCCATAGCACAGTTTCTCCTTCACAGGGATTGTAGTAGATACTGAGAAAATAGTGCTATGATATAATTAAATTCAAGAGTCAATCACTAAACTGAACTTTAGAAGGAGAGAGGGCGAGGGAGTGGGGTGGGAAATGGGGAAGGGTTAAATGAGAAATGTGTGCATGTATGCCTTTATCATCTTGTACCTAACAAAGATGTATGATTTCAATGCACCATTTTAAAAAAAATTAAACAAAAAAAGAGTGCTAAGCTTACTTTTTTCTCCATGAGCGAACAGATTCAGGGGAAAAGAAAGAAAAATAAAAGCTGGGATTAGTAAATGACAGATATTTACATGGAAGAAGTCCCTCTTAACCCTTTAAGTTCTAAAAGATGTTGGTTTTCTCTCTGTAACTAAAAGACTTCTTGGGAAGAAGATAGAAAATTGGAGAGACTCTTCCATGGATTCTTTTGAGGTATTCAACTTCCAAATAATTTCTAATCCACAGTGACCTGGATTTCAGATCAGGAAGCAATCTCCCCCGTAGTTGGCTCAATTACAGTCCTCATCTCATTCCAGTAAAAAAGGCCATCAGAATAGTGCATTCTGATCTGCTCTGGTAATTGAATCATAATTTGGTATTAAAGTAGATATTCACAGGGAAGAACTTATATCCTTTAGGTACTACTGCTCTGGGATTACTTTAGGATTCTGATAAATCCTGTGGGAGAAGAAGGGAGATTGTGTGTCTGTGCGTGTGTGTGTGTGTATGTGTGTGTGTACAATCATGAGAGAGATGCGGGCCCTTTCTTTGACTCTGAGAATGATGATGTTTTCTCATGAGATAACTGGCATTCATCTATTATTTACTCATTACCCACCCATCTATCTCTCCATCTGTCCATCTTTTCTTCCATCAACTCCTCTACTATATAGTATTTCCTATGTTGGGTCATAACTTTAAATACATACTTTAAATACTTGGAAGAACTCAGTAAAACATTGCATTTACTACAGGTAAGATTTTTGGTGTCTGGGTCTAACTTTTTAAAATTCCTTTGCTTCCATTTTTAAAATCATTGTTGTGAAAACAAAATAAGAAAAGTTTCCTTCTCTTCCTTTACATTCACGCAACTCCACAAATATTTATTGTGCTTCCAACAAGATGACAAACACATTACTAGGCAGAGGGAATACAAAGGAGAATGCAATGCAAATGTGTCTTCCCACGGACTTTCATAGTATAAACTTGTCTCTTAATTGGGAGGTGTTATGCAAATACATGGAAGGCATGAGGGTGTAATGATGCTGGTGCTCACAACAGAACTCAATTATGCAGTAGTCCTGCCAGGGGTCCTGGATCCAAAGGCTTAATGTGGAACATTGGGATCACAATTGTAGATCGGATACTAGGTGGTTCTCCAACCAGGCTACAGTGAGTGGCCAGAAGGGTGGGAATTCATCTGGTTGTAAATGTGGCAGGTTTTGGATGCTGGGCTGGACTTGAGAACTAGAATTGGGGTACTTTTGTGAGTTAATGTCTTAATATTCTCTCTGACCTTCTTTTCCTCTTTGCTTCCATGATGTTTGCTAGTAAACACACGCTAACCACTGTGATGCTACTATGACAAAACCAATACTAGGCCAGGCTCCTCTTGAAACCTGCTTATGATCTTATATCACTTTTATAGTGAAATTCACAATTTTTTTTAATCTTGGTATCATGATTGCATTACTTGGCTTGATCTTGCTTTCTCTTCTTCTTGCTGTGTCTGACAGTCATGAGAAAACCAACCACCAAAACAGCAGCTTGTAACCTCAAATACTTCTGAGAGTCAAATTTGGGGTCTTATGTACCTTGGGTATCTCTGTAAATTGCTATTTCTTCACACCCACAAACTTTTTGTAACATCAAGTCAGTTGCCTGAGCAAGTAATGTATCACAGTATGTGTGTGTGATACAAATAATAGGATGAATGAATAAACATCAAAATCCAATTTTCTGTTTCAAGACTATCATCAGCCTAGGGATCTAGATCTTACTGAGATGAGTAAAAAAAATGAATTTCTGCAAAGAAAAGGAAGTGCACAATATTTAGAAAGCTAATATTTTTTTTAGTCATCTATATATAAAACTATTTTTAAACAGAGTCTTGGGAACTTGCTTTCACTTCTGTTGCAACTGGGCTTATCTCAATATTTTCAGATAGTTATGTGGGGTTGAATATGTTTTGAAGTCAAATGGTTTTAGTTACTAGACATGCAGTATTGCTACTTTCATTTCTTAATAATGTTCAAATGGATGGTCTCAGAAATCAATTTTTTAAGGTCAAGGTTTTATACTTATAGGCAGAGTAGCTGAAACTATAATAAATGTGTTAATCTCTCTAGGTCATGTACTTAGGAAGACCTGAATTTTACCTTCTTTTTTTTTTTTTTTTTTTTGCAGTACTGGGGATTGAACTCAGGGGTGTTCTACCTTTGAGCTACCCACAGCCCTATTTTTTATTCTTTATTTTGAAACCGGGTCTCACTAAGTTGCGGAGGTAGTTGAGGCTGGCTGCGAACCCAGATCCTCTGGTCTCAGCCTCCCAAATGCTGGGATTATGAGCATGCGCCACCACGCCTGGCTCACCTTCGTGCTTTATTCTTTTAAAATCTATGCCCCTTTTTTCTTTCCTCTTAGAAGAGATCATCCAAAACCAAAGATTAAAATGCAATTTATGAATTAGAGGTTAATTGTAGTTAGAAAGAAAATATGACAATAATAAATCCTAACATGAGTAACAATAAAAACAATTTGAATGGTTTCATTGTTAATTAGCAAAAATTTGTGGACAAGAGTGACACATACCAATATCTCTTGTGTCTAAAAAATGGCTTGTGTGTGACTCAGAGCTTCCACGAATGATATATTATTCAAATTTTCTTTTTTTAATAAAAATGCTAATGGAAATGTTAAAATGCACATAAATTAAAATGATCATAAATTAGGATTAATATCACATTAATGAATTATAATCCTACATTCATTAAGATAAAGTGGCATTTCAATATTTGTTCTTGTTCATAAATTTAATACAATAAGTGAAAGGGATACACTTTGAAAGTCAATAAATATTTGATGTAATCTGTGCTTTAACTTTTTAAAATATTCAAAAGCAAAGTAGGAGATCTAGATGCACTTGGATTCTTTGTTGCTAGTTTATGTCTTTTTTATAATCCTTTCTTTTAATTTATCGAAGCGCTAAATACAATTCAAATTGGCAAAGAAAGCAATAGAGCCTGTTCTGAATAAAAGGGATCCCAAGAGAACATGATGTCTTTTGAATTTCTAGGAGTTCCTTTCCACAAGATAGTCTTTTCTTTAGGAACAAATATTTGAAATCTCATGGTGCAATAACTGGAACTATATTCACAGTTAAGTAACTGAGTTAAAGTTAAACCAAAAATATGTGCATTTAAGCAATATTTTGCAACTGCAATTCAATGATTTTTTCCTCTAAAAATGCAAACCCAAAACAATATATATTTTCTTACTTTAGGTTTTTTTTTTTCTTTTTGTAAACAGGATTCAACATAGCATAAGGGAAAAACACCACATATCAGAACTCTTGCATTTCTCTTGAGAGGAGAGATTAAAACCAGGGTTTTGTTTTCCCAGCACCAACCACAACATCCCAGGCAGAATATTTGCCCGATACATAAACTCAATAAATATATGTTTAATAAATACTCATTGGCATGACCTGAGAAGAATCTGGATTCCTGTTGAAAAAGTTCTTTTTCTAGAGAAGTTCCATTTGGTGAGATAATACTCCCCAATTCTGGCCTCAGTGTTCTCTATAAAGTGGGAATGGTTTTCCTCAGCCAGAATATTTGTAAGATTAAAGAAAAACTCTATAAAAATCATAATATCTTAATGTAAGTCGGGTTATTGGAAATTTATAGTAATATTGCAGGCAAATCTCAGTAATGCTCTAGGGTATCATATGTGATCTATCAAATGTGAACGTTGAAGAAGCTATTATATGCTTTGTCAAACTTCATTTTTCTCATACATCATAAGAAACATTAACTCATGTTTTTGTAAAGATTAATAAAATGACTTAATGAGAAATGATTTACATAGTTCTTGGCACACATTAATTTAGAAAATATATAGCTAATAATCATAATATTCGATGACTATCAATGCGATGAAAAGAATACTTTTTAAAATGTTTTACCTTGATCTTTTTGTCTTTCTTAAAGTATATAAGTAAATATTAAACAGGCCATAACATTTTTTAAAAGCTGTTCTAACTATTGTAGATAAAGTTCTGATCCATAGCCATACAACTGCATCGACTATTTGTATAGTTACTTTTAGCATAAATCGATGAAGTTATGTTAAAAGAACCAACTTTATATATGAACAGGAGGCAGTTAAAAAATAACTCTGCAGGTGGCTTCATTACTAACTAATGCCGCTTTTCATTTTAGCTACACACAGACCTGGATCCTGGAAGCAAAAAAATCAAGTACATTCTATCAGGTGATGGAGCTGGGACAATCTTTCAAATAAATGATATAACTGGAGATATACATGCTATAAAAAGACTTGACCGAGAGGAAAAGGCGGAGTACACTCTAACAGCTCAGGCAGTGGACTGGGAGACAAACAAACCTCTTGAGCCTCCTTCTGAATTTATTATTAAAGTTCAAGACATCAACGACAATGCTCCGGAGTTTCTTAATGGACCCTATCATGCTACCGTGCCAGAGATGTCCATTTTGGGTATGTATGCTTCCAATTTCACAGAACTATTAAGAGTCATTTTTTAAAATAGCTCCTGGCACCAGGGATGGTGTGTTGCTGAATAAAAGACATTTATAACCGTCTTATCTCTCATTTGCATTTCCAAATCCCCTTTTTTGGCCTAAGTTCTACAGCTCAATAGCTTTAGTCCCTTAGTAATAGGAACTGACTGACAGAGAAGCAGTTTTATTAAAATATCTCTCCTTACATGACAATATTTCAATAGGCTGCATTTGTATTCCTCTCATAGACTTATAGTTTGAGCATTGTTACTGAGACGGATTTATCAAGATTTGTTCCAACATGCCAAGCTAATCCTATTGATATTTGCTTCATGTTTAATTATTTGTTTGTGTATATTCACATGCAGATGCAATGCACAGAAAAATGGGAAACCTTCGAGGTCTGTAGTCAGCCAGATATTGGCTTGAGCTGGTGGGTCCAGGCTACAGTGGATAAGACAGCTGCTGTTGCCAATGACGCTTTTGTTTCTGTAGCCAACTTACTTTACCTGAACGGGTTTTCATAGCCATTCCTATCAACATTGACCCAGTCCCATATTTTCTAGGCCATGAAAGCATCTATTACACTTTACACATAGTAATATATGTTCCAAAGCATAGCTTTAATTCTTTACTCCCCCATTTTAGATCTGCTTATCTATCCCTAAACCTCAGCTTTGATACAGGGACTCCCTAACCATAGACTTTATACAAAAAAGGAGAGATTTAGGAACTATTATTGTCAGACAAAAGTATAGGCAGCATGCAAAATTCGAGGTTGAGCATCAAAAGTTGTCTTTATGTATGCAGTCTATACCAGAGTTTGTTTCCACTGGGTCATCTCAGTAACTACCAAATTGTGTGCTTAATTCTAACCTTATTACTTCTTAACTAATCTATGTTTTTATGCCAGAAAAAATTCTTCCTTACATTCTATATGTGTTTGTTTTCCAAAAAATAAGGACTTCCAGGCTCCTTAGCCAGGGGGACTCTTGAAGGCTTCGCTTCACTTGATGTCTTTCTTCTTCCCTCCTATAGTTTAACTTTGGTAGATACACCTTTGCAACAGCAAATCAGAAGTGATTTAAAACATTTTTTATCTTACCCACATACTATATTTCTCCTTCCAGGACTCTATTTATATCTTGTCAAAGGGATTCTATTTTATTCATCTTTTCTTCTTATCAAAATGGGATTGCTCTTATATGGCCGGCTGAAGTGACACTTTGTCTAGGGAAACATTATTGATTTCCTAGTAAAAGTCGCCTTTCCACCATTAGCATCACCACAAATAAAAGAGAAACACACACACACACACACACACACACACACACACGGACAATCATCTCCATCTTTGCAACTTCTTTTAGATTCTGAATACAAACAGGAACTGAGAAACACTGTATGAGTTTTCCTTTATTGTTTGGTCTACTCATTTTAGGTCAGAAAACTTGCTTAGTTGATGTTTTTATGCTGACTTAGGTAACAGGGTCTTAAAGTATTATTAGCACTCCAGTATACGTAGAACACTTTGAATTATTAATAAACTATGAACAGGAAAGTTGTTAATTTTACTTCATTAGTATGATTTTTACATCTTAAAACCACTATAAATGTGTCAGAGGACCCCTGTTTTTGGCATATAAGTCACGTGTCCCATAGATATGCTGAGAAAGAAAATCTCAGAAACTTCACCAAATATCAAGACCATTTTAAGAAAAGCCTAATAAGATATTAGCTACAAAATACAGTCTGTACACACACACACACACACACACACACACACATACACATACACACACACACACACACACACACACTCATACAAATAAATGTTTTCAGTGCTCATCCTCTATGTCATCTGCCAAAACCAACAGAGAATGTGTTGAAGTTGTATGAGTCTGAATCCTGGCTCCATCTCTTATTATCGGGTTAACTTTGAAGATAAAGGAGGTGAAATTATTGCCTGTTTCCCTTAGCTATAATGCAAGGGTAATAATCTCCATCTTGTTTTCACTGTGTGGGGATTGCACGATAAAATACAACATAAAGGTATGCCATAGTAAATAAGTGTTCCATAATTGGTTACTGTTGTGGCTTTTAAAATTATTTTTATTAATCTGTTTCCCACCTTACCTTTATGCCTTCCCTTATGTATTGATTTTACGCATGGGGTGTCTGGTTGTATGGTTTCTGTTTGACTTCAGCCTCCCTGGTTAAAGGAAGCAGAAGCAGCCGCACTATTTTATTGTCAAGTGTGAATTATTCCCTTCATTTCTCATGAAGGTGAATATCGGGATGAAGGTCAGCTACTATCTCCTTTCTCTCCCCATTACCACTGTTCTCTCTCTGCTTGTTCCTTCCCTCCCCTTCCTTCTTTCATTTTTCTTCCTTTGCTACCGCTGAAATGCCAGCACCTGCACCTGTACGCCCTGAGGAATGCCAGCCAGGACTGAGGGATTTCATTGTGCAGAAAGTGAAAAATAAAATTCTAATTGAGAAATTCACCAATATTAAATTGAAATGATTGTGATGTTCGAGAGCTGTCTTCCAGTTGACAAGCTGTCAAGACAACACACACATATATATATATTTGCCCAAATGGCAGCCAAATTAATTTAGAAATATCTTCTTTGGAAGCTGGAGACACAGTTCTTTTATATTCTACTGTGAATTTCAGAACTTGATGAGAATCCACTTTTATAGCAATACTGCATAAAGAAAGGCATGTGAGCATGTCTGATTTAAACTGTGGGTACCAAACTAGTAATGTCGAAGTTGGTTTGTCAGTGAAAATTTGCCTGCACGAATTGTTTTAGACACCTTAAATATATATTTTTAACATTATTGTGTTTTAAGGTGAGGGATGTTTTATCCCTGATTGTATATCTAAACCTAGATTTGGATACAATGAACTTTCTATTTGACTTTGAAATTGTGTCTCAGGTATTTGGCTCCCAATCTGACTTCCACTTTTAAGTGTCAAACTCCATCTCAGCCTTGCTTTTTAGTTTATAGTGTACACAATAAACAGTACCTAGAAGAATGTTTGGAAAAATTTAGTGATCATATTTCAAAGTGTTAATTACTTGGTCTAAAACAGAGTTGATGACCAATAAGTATTACTTTCTTTACAAGCATTCCTTTGTGATTCTCTTCTACTAGTAAGATTCAACAAATTGTCTATGTGATTTGAATACTTTAGTAAAAAAAAAAAAAAACTGTTCAACAAGACTTATATTTTGTTTTGCATATTTGCATTCTGGAATGAATGTTATTTTATTCCAAAGGGCATATTAGTGAAGGTGGGGTAAAAGTATGAGATAGGAAGTGATACTTAAGCTGTTAGGAATTATTACATTTTTGTTCACGTAGTTATATAAAAATACAACATGGGGATTATGTAAAAATGGAATCTGGGCTTTCTAGAGTTTTCTGAGTGAACCAGGGCTCCTCTAATGATGATCAATATGTCCTGGAAAGCCACTATAGAATAGAAGCTCCGTTAAATGCTTCTAATAGCTACAACAGTGCTATGACCTTAGTAGCAATATTAGTTTTCCTACTCCTCATTATTTTTAATCAGAAAAAAATTGGGGAAAAATAAAGCCGATATAAAGCCAGATATTAAGTAGAGGAGCAGGGATTTAAGTCCAGACATCTGTCTCTACTTCCCATGGGCTTAACCACTATGCTCTACTGATCTTTGATAATATCTCTAGAGAATTTTGTTTATATGAGCATGATGATTCTCCTGAATATTTATAAGAGTTCATGTTTTTCCAAGGTGGGAAAAGATTTTGAGGTCAGTATACTTTGCAAATTAAATTGAAAAACTGAGAAGGGACTTGCAAAAGAAGTTTGAGTGAGATGTTATGCAATTTTGAAGAAAGGAATATAAGTGCTTTAAAAATGTAAGAACAATGCATCACATAGAAATTCAAATGACAATAGAAATTAATTAAGAGCTATGTGGTGAATAGCTGGGGCTGAAGTTCTGCTAATGCATTTGAGATAAAGGGGAAAGAGAGTAACTTGAATTGACTCTGGTTTTTCTGGTGGCAAATGCGAAAGAAGGAAGCACTCTTCACCCCCGAATTATTAATTGAAATATCAGAAGAAAGTCAGGAAATGACCTAGTAAATGTGTATTTTGAAAGGAAGATTCCACTGCCTTCCTCAGTCTTGTCACCAAAAAGGTAATGGAAGTCAGTATGCAATATGCAAGTGAACTTGCTCTCCTTAAACAATGACACAGTCCAAGGAAAAAATGTTACAATTATTAAATAATTCAGGCATTTTCTTCCTAAAAAATGTAGCTATGTGTTATTTGTATTCTTTTGTCATCTTCTTCTAGCAGTGATATTATGTCTCTTCTTTGTGAAGGTGTTCTATTATAGTAATCATCTTCAAATCCTCCTTTGGAGGGAAACCTATATTAAATACACATGTACTTCTTATTATCTTTAATTTAAAATAAAGAAACATATGCAAAAGTGATAACATGGTCTAAATACTTTTGCCTAACCAATAGAGACTAAGTTGTTGGCATATAACCCCATCGCCACAGTAAATTCTCCCCATGTGGATGATTTTCTACACAACCACAACATATCAATTAAAATCAAGAAGTTAGTATTGATAGACCATTGCTATCAACTATTACAGATCTCAGTTGAACGTCTCCAGTTGTCCTAATGACATCGTTTTATGGTAAAGAAGATCCTATCTAGGGCCACATAAACATTAGTTCCTTTCATTGGAAATGATTCCGCAGTCTTCCCTTCATGATCTTTACACTTGAACATTATATAATAAATGTTTTATAAAATTCCTCAGTTAGGATTTGTGTGATATTTCTTTGGGATTAGATTCAGAATATGCATTTTGGACAATACTATAGCAGATAATATATCACTGATTTGCATCAAGTGGTACAAGATTTTGATTTATTCCATTATTGGTGACAATAACTTTGATCACTTAATTAAGGAGTTCTCTGCTATGTGTCTTCTTTGTAAAATTATTCTTTTATTCTCTTTGTGCAGAATACTTTGTGGGCAGATATTTTGAGACCTTGTAAAGATCCTATTCATCGTCAAACTATGAATCCAACATTTTAACATCCATTGAAGTTTCTGGGCTGAATTAAATTATGAGTATGAGATCTGGCAAATGGTGATTTTTTTAATTCTGTCATCCCACATACATTTATTAGTTAGCATTCTTCTATTTAAAAACAACTTTCTTCTCTTCCTATTTATTTAATTCTGTTTGGAGTTTCCTATTTTTGTTGATTTAATCAATTTTAATAAGTTGTTTGAATTCTTGATGCTCAGCATCAAGATTATTTCAGATTATCTCCGACTTGGTCATGATAGGGCCTTATAGCTGATTCTGCATCTGATTGACATGATTCTATCTCTCCTGGGGAATATTTGTACCTTCTGGCCCAACAAAGTGTTCAAGGCTCAATGTGTACTTCTAGGCCAGTCCTGGAATTGGCCATTTATACAAAGAAATCTAGTTTCATTCAAAGAGAATTGTATTTATATACCAAGTCTAGGTGTTAGTTCTGTTCAATGCTATTAGGGTGTCACTGTTTCTAAAACTTCTCAGTGGACAGGGCAGAGATAAAGGATGCATGAGAATATGTGTATACACAGTCATGCATGTGTGTGTACACACACACACACAACACACACACACACACACACACACACACACATACTTATTTATCTGTACAGGGTTGAATAGTATTCCTCAAAATTTAAGAACCTTAGAAGAGTGATCTTATTTGGAAACAGAATCTTTGCAGATAGTTAAATACAGGAGATACAGGGTTAAATTAAGCCCTAAATCAAATAATCAGTGTCCTTATAAAGAGGCCATGTGAAGACTGACATACACAGAATGTAGGGCATGTGAAGACAGATAGAGAGACTGAAGTTTTGCCACCACGAGCCAAGAAGTGCCAGAATTCATCAGCAGGTAGAAAGAGCATGAAAGGATCCTTCAGGGGAAACGTGGGCCTACCAACACTGTGATTTTGTAGTCTAGAACTGTGAGAAAATAAATCCCTGTTGTTTTATGCAACTCAATGTGTTGTTATTTTTCGCGGCAGCCCTAGGAACCTAATATGCACTGTATGTATTGGAAAACATTAATTTAGCTCTATATTTCAAATTATAAAGCAAGAACACAGTGCTCATATATATATACATATATATATATGTATACACACACACACACACACACACACACACATACACATACACACACCATTTCCCCTTTTGCAACAGTAAGAAACCTGAGCTTTTGTAATCTTGGTATATTCATTCATTGAATCAACCCTTACTCCTGTCATAATTTGCTCCTTCTGCCCATCACCTGACTTCTCCATGTTAATGCTTGTGTTTGTGTACTGCCCTACTCTTCCTTTACCTCCTCACCCTCTGGAGGATAGGAGATGGATTTCTAACTTGCTTAGCCATACTCAATGGTTTTGGGATAGAACTCTTCAGGCAGATAGTAGTAAATCAGTTATGGAGATAAGAAACTGCACAATACTCTCTCTATATTTATTGCACTATTATTATACCATAGTTCTACAGCAACATTTTCTAATCTTTATTCAAAATAGGCTGCTAAACACTGAATCAAAGTGAAAGCTCTTTTCCTATTCGTATCATTGCAGCTTATTTTATTTATTTATTTTTGGTGTTGGGTATTGAACCCAGGGGCATTCTACCTCAGAGCTACACTCCCAGCTCATTTTATGTTTTTATTTTGAAACAGAGTCTAGCTAAGTTACTGAGGGTCTCCTTAAATTGCTGAGGCTGGCCTCAAATCTGCCATCCTCCTATCTTGGAATACAGGTATGCTCTACCACTCCCAGGGTATTAATATATCATAATTTGATAAATCCCTACATCATGCCTTTATTGAGATTGAGGCATTATATGATCACAAACATCATTTTTTTAAAAAAGAAATATCCTGCAGTATTACCCGATTTTACTCGACAGAAGCCTTAGAAACACATATCTAATGAGAATACATTTTTGTTTCTCTGCAAGACCAAATGTCAATTTAGCATACAGCTAAATAGTGAAATTTGCAATTTCTAAAAAGTGAATTGCAAATCATGATGACTACAGCTTACACGGATTAACTTGTTATTCTTGTCATTGCCCAGTATGTATTTTAGCCTGAAATAAAGAATATGCCCAAAGTAATAATTAAGGAATTTCATTTTCATATTTTTATTACAGAAACAATTTATGTCACATAAGCTTAAAAGATCAAAGGATGCTGCATTCTGACAAACTGTCTTAAACCTAACATACTTCTTTTTCATAATTGAGAAGTCGTGGCTTTCTTTCTCTAGGCTAGATTTTAAAAGAATTCAGCAGCACTTCTCTATTTTTAAAGGAGAGATGCAAAGTAAGAAAGGTGGTGGGGCATATCTTGATGTATTTGATTATATTTTTTGTCTGGTTTGATTCAGAGTGACGAACAAAATTGAAATTCTTTAGGAAAACATGGGCGGGAAATCATGAGGATTGAAATAAACACTCTCAAAAGGAATCCAGCTGCTGTACCTGATATGAATGCTGATAACAGCTGTGGGCCCAAAACTGTAAGATGGGGTGAGGATTCAGTCACTTCTGTTCTCCATGAAGAAGCTAAACTTCCATCAAGGATACTGAGATGGTTGGTGTATTGGCTGATCGTTATTGTGGTTTATATATCTTACGATAAAAGTGAAGCAAAAGCAATAAACATGTGCATTTGGGTGGTTGCAAAAGACCTCCCTAAACAGTTAATGGCTTAGAAATTACCAAAGTATCTGCATGGACAGTGGTGACAATTCACTGTGATTGGTGGCTGAGAAGAAGCTTGGTAAATATGAAACAAGTTTATTTGCCTGACAGAGAAGCTCCTCCCATCATTTTTTGCTTTAACACTTGCTATTCTCTAATCTCTCAATTATAGGATTACACATTATTCATAAATTAATTAATAATAGAAAATATAATTCATCTATTGCATCTCCCCTGATAGATGATTATTTTAGGATCTTTCATTGATCAATTAATATGCCTGATTTAGTCGATTTTTAAGGTTTATTGGTCCAAACCTCAACATATAAGTAAACAAATACAGGTAGAATAGCTCAGGGAACTTTATTATAGATTTCATAGATACATCACTTTCAGTCAGTTTAACAACAGTTACATTTTCAGATCTATTCATTGTAGTGCTGTCCCATTGCCTTAAGACCCATGCCTGCTTGAGATTCCATAACCAACTAAAGTTAGGTGTTTACAAAGGTCTCCTCTGCAGTTTGTCTTTGCAATTCTTTCTAGAAGAATAATTCTCAATAACAGTCTATAAAATTTCATCAGAATACTATAAATCACAAGAAAATATGATAAAATAATTCATTTTTATAAGTGGTGATCCCTTTTGACTTACATAAAAAGAATATTGTATAGAAATATGTTGCAAAATTTATGCAATGTCTGAAATTTGAGCATACTGACAACAAATTTAACAATGTCTGACTCTTACTCCACAGTGACCTATGAATCATTTTCTTTGGAATATGATTTGTTGTCTCAGTGTAATTTAGAAACCAATATCACTGATTCACAGATATGTCATAATTTGAATTGGAATTCCAGAGGATTAAAATTAAATTAGAGAATCTACTCAACATTAACAATATCTAAGTAAAGAGGCAACATTGTTAATCTATCTCCACCTGTGTCTTTAAACAAGGTCAATCTGTGTATGTGCCAATTAAGCAGGAGGTACCAAGTATTTTCACAACAGTAGCTAATGCTGAAGTTCTATTTATTTCCTTTTAAATTTTTCTTTCTTTATATCCTTCTGCTTGTAGTTTGGAATTAAATTAAACTAAATTTCATTATCTTAGTGTTTACCCTTTATGTTTGTCAAAAACATTTCTTCAGCCAGGCGTGGTGGCGCACGCTTGTAATCCCAGCATTCGGGAGGCTAAGACCGGAGGATCCGGGTTCGAGGCCAGTCTCAGCTATCTAGTGAGGCCTTCCGCAACTTAGTGAGACCCGGTTTCAAAATAAAGTAAAAAATAGGGCTGGTGGTATAGCTCGGAGGTAGAATGCCCCTGAGTTCAATCCCCAGTACCGCAAAAAAACAAACAAAAAAACCATTTCTTCTTTTCAGTCACATTTTGGTTTTTGTTTGTTTGCTTTTTCTACTTCTAGATACATTGGCTTACCTTTTTGTAAATTCTACCCCACTTTCCTATTCCTGGAGAAATTTTCTATGGCCAATACTTCATATAGGCATATTTTGAACCCTTCAGAGGAAAATGAGGCATCTACTGCTTTCTATTCAAGTAATGTTCTGGTACTTGAAATACTGAAAAGTATTTTCAAATCAGCAAATCTACACTTATCACAAGGAAAATCAAAACACTCAAGAAAAACTTTTATTATAGGCAGAAGGTTGAGAAATCAGGTGGGATTCTATTCAGGCAATCCTATGATCCTGTAATCTTCTTTGATTCTTTGCCCTCAGATGCAAATTAATATTTTAAGATTCAATATACTTATTGATTCCAGAGACAAAAAGGCAAATATTCTGTAAGTTATTCAAAACACATATGTGTGTCTAGAGCTCAGTGAATTAGCATTAACACCCACAATGTTATGATGTTATTTTTCCTTCTTGTTTGTTACATAACCATTCTAAAACATCATAAATTAAAAGAGACTAGAGAGCAAAAGCTCATAGAGTTCAGCTTTTGCCCACATTCGCCTGGCAGAGAAATGCATCAACAGCATGTCAGGGCAGCTCCAAAACAGGCAACTGTGAAATTCTGAAGTGTTGACCGAAAATGAATATGGGACACCTTTGTCAATGTACTTCTGGAGTATTGCATGCTTTGCTCTGATCCTTGCCTCTCAGGGCCAGTGGGGGCTTCCTAAGTCTCTATATATGTAGGCATGCACTACATACATGTATTTGTGTGTGTGTGTGTATTTTTTCTTTAAATTTTATGTCTGTATAATATGGGTTTAATAACTACAATTATGGATTCATAAGACATTGCTGTTCAAATTTTAGATTCAAATACATTTTTTCTGACTAGAAGTCATAGTTTTAGTGACCAAGGCCCTGGGTTTGATCTCTAGCACCATGAAGAAGGAAAAAGGAAGGAAGGAAGGGAGGTTGATTTTGTAGTTTTCTGGAATAGTTTTTCCTGTTCTATCTGTAACTTCATATAGAGATAAATCAAGAAGCAATTTATATAGCAATATAGCTACATGTGTAGATAATCAGTAGGTCAGGAGATAAAAGTGGTGGTAAACATATGCAAGGTTACTAAAAGAAGCAAAAGATAAAGACATGTATGTATATCTTTAGAGAAAAGAGATGCATGCATGTGTGTGTATGTGTGTGTGTGTGTGTGTGTGTGTGTGTGTGTGCATTTAATATAATTAGACATCCTAACAAAAGACAAAAGAAATAGTTGCAACATGAGGCTGTTGGTGATAACATAAGGATCATATGGAGCATATGGTCTCAGAAACATTTACCATACTAAAATAATAAAGTTCCATCCTTTGTGTCTGAATTCATGAGTTTACAGTCAGTATAGCCATCCTCGTGTCACTGTTGGAGATGATTTTATCCATTTCTCTTTTGTCAGGGAGCATAACAAAAGGTGTCTTCTCTTTAAAATTATAACAGGCTTTTCAGATCTCATCACTGTCTAGTGCTAGTTAGGAATCCTTGCAAACAAGTGGTTTGTTTGTTTGTTTGTTTGTTTTGTAGTATTGGGGATGGAACCCAGGGGCTTTCTACTTCTGAGCAACACCCCCCAGTCCTATTTTTTATTCTTTATTTTGCAACAGGGTCTCACTAAGTTGCGATGGGCTTCACTAAGTAGCTGAAGCTGGCTGCGAACCCGGATCTTCCAGTGTTTTGAGTTAAGAAATACAATGGGGTTGGGAGTTAATGGCTTTTGAAATAAGTTTTGAAATTGTATATGATTCCTTCTTAAGGAGTGATTACCACAATGAGTAATTATTTTATTACTAAATGGGGATTTACATTTAATAAACGTTTGTGCCAAATAGTATCCTAAGCAAATCTTACCAACAACTTTATGAGAAGAATATTTCTATTTGAAATTCATAAATGGAAAAACAGAGATATACAACTGTAAAGTAGCTATTCAAGGTCTTATCTTTGATAAGACCCCCATCAGACAGGCAGAACCACTTACACTGTGCAGAATAAAGGGATTAATTAAAACATTTAGAACATATACAGTTATGGAATTGGGAGAGAAATCTGTGTAAAGCTATTGCTTCTGTCTCTAGTGGTGAGAAGGAAACCTAGAAGTAAGGTGGGAAAATCCAGGGATACACTAGAATCCAAGAGAACAAACCGGAAACGAGAGCCTACAACTGTCTCTCATGTCAAATTTGCACGGGTCAGGTAACCTGCAGAAGAACCTGGTATGCTATGCTGCAGAGCTTCACATGTACCTGACCCAAGACTCTGAGATCCAGAAAAGGCAAACACTATAGATGCTAATTAGCTGTGAGCCTCGGTTCTGTCCAGTAACAACATGGTGAGCCTTCTTTACTACTACCTTCAAAATCTTACACCCTTTCTCACCAAAGCAACCTAGGGAAAGGAGTTCCTGAGATGCAATTCCAGCCTGACTACACTGATAGGGAACAAAGCCATGGCAAATACTGTAGATTCAGCTCTATTGTAGACTAGGGACTATATAAAACACCGTATGGACTTTTAGAAAGGCATATTACATATATAGAGAGGGTTGCTATGGTATAGTACAACACTATATTTATTTACATATATGTTGGTCTGCCCACTCATCTTCTATTCTTGTTCCTTAGTTGCAGTATTCTTGTGAAGCAGGCCCCTCTAAGAACCAACTCTATCAACTAGAGTAGGATGCTATGGGTTTTAGCTCCACATACGCCATTCACTTTGAAAATCCCTTAAGTCTGTCCCTCTCCACACTCTCATCAGCAAGTTTTAAAGTCTCATTTATCATGCAATTATATTATGTTGTCATAGTTGCCATCCATTCAGGGAACCCCTAATTTCCTAAGTTATTATTATTATTATTATTATTATTATTATTATTATTATTATTTTAATTTAGGTTTGTTAAGTTTCACTTTTTGTGCTTTAAAGTTCTGTGGGTTTTGACAAGTACATAGCAGCATTATCCATCATCACAGTATAATACAAAATAGTTTTATTGCCTTAAAAAGTTCCCTGAGCTGGGTGGGGTGGCTCATACCTATAATCTCAGTACTTGGGAAGCTGAGACAGAAGGATCACAGGTTCATGGTCAGATAGCCAGCCTCAGGAACTTAGTGAGAGCCTGTTTAAAAAAAAAAAAAAAGAAAGAAAAAGAAAGGAAAAATGTGTTCCCTTGGCTTCAATTATCGATCTACCTCACTTCCTGCGTTCCTGGCCACCGCTCATCTGCTTTGTACCTAGTAGTAATTTTCATTTTAGATTTATCCATGGTTTTTCATAGCGGGATAATTTATTCTGTTTTTTTAACCATTAAATTGTGCTCCATGGTACTGATTATTATGGAAACATTTATGTATAGGTTTTTCTATAGATATGTTTCAATTTTGTTTTCTGTATATATGCATTTTCAATTTATACCTGTTAGTATGACATTTGGATCATATGGAAAGACAATGTTTTGCTTTGTAAAAAAACACTCTTCCACAGTGGGTGCAAAATTTTTCATTCATATAAGCAATAGATGAGAATTTCTGTTGCTCTAAATACTTACCAGAAATTGATATTTCTACATTTGGATATTTTAACAACTATATACTGATACCTCATTTTTGTTTTGATTCTCAGTTTATTAATGATGATGAATTATATTGACATTTGCTTGATGTTGATTTTATAGTTTATATCTTCTTTGGTGACATGTTTAGATTTCTTGTCCCCTTTTTAAATTGGGTTGTGTGTTTTCTTATTTTTGAGTTTTACTATTTCTTTATATATTTACAGAATATATATATTCTTTTATATATATGTATATATATATATATATGTCCTTTACTGATATGCACTCACAAAATTCTTTCCTGGTCTGGTTTGTCTTTTGCTGTCCATAATTACAGTATTTCTAAGTATTCCTCAGATCATTTAAAATGTTAAAGAAACACATTTTAATTAATTTTTCAAAAATACTCAGCATCCAAATTCTATCAACAATCCTTAAAACACCATAAAGTTGTCCCTCACTGGTTACCAGACAAAACAATGAAGGAAAACCTAGAATAGAAAGCAGTAAGTCAAAATGAACAGACATTTTTCAATGAGTTTCAGCAACACATTATAAGTGCAAAGAATCTTAATATGCTGTCAGACTGTAGTGCCTTTGGGAAACGTTTCCAAAAAAGGATCTTTTCTTTCCTTTCTTCTATTTGAAATAGATGTTCCTGCCCTTATTCTTTGCAAATGTGTTTATGAATAATCTGTTCACCAGATTTCCCCTACCAATGTTTTCCTGTTTATTACTGCTCTTTGAAACTTTGTGTGGAAAGAGGAGTGAATACAGGAACAAATGTCTTGTAGTTAACAACCCCTGATGGAGAATCTACCAGTTTCAAGGCTGCAGTTAACATCCAAGAAACACCTGCCTAACTCAAGCTCTGCTTATTCTCTGGTAGCTACCCATCTTCCTGTTGACAATGTAGGATTCGAGCAGCTGTTTTATACGGAGTAGCTTCTGGTCTGAGATGCAGATAGACATTTGACCATATCTTGTTCACTTTGTCTCAACCCCTGGGATTTGTCATGAATATAGAGCAGACAGAGGTTGAAAGTCCTTCTATTCCAAATAATTCAACATAAAATATATGAACTTGGTATCCATCAGGTATATATCACCTTTTTGTAAAATATTTTAGATAAGCAGAGCATAACTAGGCTTCACAGAAGTGAGATGGGACAGAATAGGCAACAGAGCCTACACAATATATGAGACTGTGAGAATTCTTGTTGGATTTCATAATTTCTAATTCTAGAAACATACAGAACCTCAAGCAATCCCCATCTCTGGCTTCCATGACTTTCCATATATCTGTCGAAGACAACTTAAAATGGGAGGAATATGTTATATTCCTTAAAAACAAAACTATTCCTAAGAAACATAAAGCAATCTTTTGGATGCTGTGAGTGACAGTAAAAATGAATTATTCAAGGGGATTTTGGTTTGTTAGAGAGGGTATTTAGGAGCAGCTTTCTTCCTGCCCTTGTCAATATTATATACAGGTAAAATATAATTTATGCTCACACAAATGATGTGTAATTTTCTTCTTATGTGGGCCTTAAGCATAGAGGTTGTGTCATCTCTGTGGAAGATCTTGGCTCCTTAGGATAAGGCATGTTGTGGACATTAGTAATATATAGTATGTTCCTTTAAACTATAATAAGAACAAAAGAAGAAAAATTTTTCTTCATCTGCCTTCGACTGCTGCACAGATAAAAGCCATGAGCTGAAAAGTTATATCCTTGGGAAAGTTGGAATGAGGGTGGGGGTGGGATATCCTTTCTACCAATTTTATTAAAAGAATGTGCATGTCCTTGAACTGGGAATAAGAGAAGGGATATTTTCAGTTCTTCATGCCGACTACAATGTCAGTCTTCCACCCATTTATATTCACAGATCCTATTAGCAGATGTAAGATAACCTACGGTCTGGTCTTCTGTGCTTTGTTCTTTTTCAAATTATTATTAAAGAAGAAGTAGATGATCAAGACTGAAAACAAAGGGCAAAATTCATTCCTGAGCTTGTCTTTATTGTCCTTTTTCTCACCTTGACAGAATAATGATAATCACCTAAGGATTTTTCTTTCTTTTTGTTTTTTTTGATTGCTATTCCTCTGTAATTATTAGGACTGCTAATACCATTAGGGAACAGTGAAATAACATCAAACAAATCCCACACATTTATGTCTAGTAACAAGTTACAATGCCCAAATTCAAGAGAGAAGCGCCAGTATCCATCTTTCTAGCTGCCTGTACACTCCCAAATACTGCACAGATGCCCTGTGAGGTCTTTTCCCAGGTAGGTCTTACAGCAAGGCAAGGGAGATCACGTGATATGCTGGGAATACAGCACTGCCTCCACTACCTGATTTAACACTAAGGGCATTGGTAACTCAGATTTTTTTTCATTAGCATAGACAGCAATTCTTGTTCCTGTTTATTCTTTTCCACATGTATTCCTTTTCTTGTCTTCCATGCACAGTTTTAAATTCTGCATTGAAGTATAATATTTATACAGTAAAATTCATCTGTCAAAATAGCACAAGCTGAACAAGTTTATGGAATCAGCACCCAAATAAATCAGAATAGCACCAACTCCTCACAATTCATTGTTGTTCTCCCTTCCAGTTGATAGTACCCTTAAGTAACTAGTATCATTGTTCTAATAGCATAAATATGTTTGAGCCACTTTGTACCTTATGCAAATAGACTCACCCACTTCATGTGCCTTTGTTTCTGGGTTTTTTCTCTCCGATCATTCTTTGATTCATTTATCCTGTTAGTCCTTTCCACCACCAATTCCCTTTATTTTCTGGCTCTGGAAGGTGATTTGAATACTACTTTATTTCGGTGGTAACCAAGTAGAAGTTTCCATATTAAGGCGAGGGTGGTTTTTCAGGCCTATTTCTGGCACCAGTCTTGGTTAATCCTATGGTAAATCCATAACAGTGGGACATTTTATAGGTTTCTAGCCTGCTTCAATCACATGCCACATTTTTCCAAAATACCATTTATTATAGAAATAAACAAAACCCTCCTATAGTTTGGTTTTCTTCTTTCTTCATTTCTTTTTTAACACATTTCTTTATTTGTTATCACCAATACATTTCATAATCATTTATTGAATACTTGCAATAACAGTAGAGTCCCTGAGATAAAAGCTTTGTTTGCAGATAGCCTTAGTGGTTAAGAGTTCATTCTCTGGAGTCAGAGAGCCTTGTCTCAAATCCCTGCTAGCTTCCTTAGACAGAGCACTGAATCCACCTTTAGTCTTTTGAGATCCACTTCCAGGATTTTTGCTCAATATCAAATGTGCCATGCACTTACATGGGGAATATGTCATGTTAAAGAAAGAATTATGTATTTGAAAAATCTATAGGATTTATGTCTTTAAAAAGAAGCCTTATCTCTCTACTCGTATCATTTGCCATAAATAGAAGGCAAGTGTTGCATAAGCAAACAATTAGACAAGTATAATGTGAAATGATATGAATGGACAAATGCCATTGACTTTTGTTGAGAAATTATGGCCTCTGCTCTTATTCCCAAGCTTGCTACATAAGAGGATATTGGAAAATAGCAGAATCCCGTCAAACATATACTAAAATAATGTCAAGATATTGTCTTCAGTGAATTAAAGAGGGTTAGAAGGAGAATAAAATAGAATAACTACCTCAGTATGGAACTAAAACTAGTTAATATTGCTATCAATCTAGATCCTATATATCTAGGATGCTTTGCTGGTATATTACATTTTGGGAAGCATCCATGGTATGCAAAATGCATGTGCATGTTTTGGTATATGCCAAACAAAGAGGCAATTTTTTTTTTCTCTTGAACTATACCTGCCACCAAGTTGCACAGGGGCTGTCAGGGAAGATAACCTGCAATCTTGAGTCTTGGCAAAAATTCAAAGGTCCATCAGGGCAGAAATTATGACTACCTAAATCACACAGTGATGATGAGATACAACCAGGGACAGTGCTTGCTTAAGATTGAGATGGTGGGGTTTCCATTAAAATTTAATGTTGCCACATGACTCCAAGAACCTACAGCCATTTTTTCCCCACCCTACTTCCTCACCCTCTATCCTTCTCAAGTTTGGTTTAGTGATTGACTTTGATATATTTGTGAAAATACATCATATGCATTAGGGTGTCTTCCTCCCACCCCCATCCATCACCATCAGTTAAGTCAACTTCTTTGCTTATCTAGGGTTTCTCCTTTTTCATCTGGAGTCCCTCTTATGCCCCATCTTCTCCCTAGCTTCTAGTGAGACTTAAGTTCATAATGTCTCTTGCTTAAAGTTGAATCATATGTGTAAAGCAGAGACTGCAAGACTATGGGCTCTGATTTCTAACTAAATAGTTGATTCCTATAAAATGGAAAGCATTTCAACGTGAGTTCTCTACTTCTAGGTCTAAGAAATCCAGCACACATAAGTAATTAGCACCATATTTAAATGAGCAGGCTGGTGGAAGAGTTTTAAAGTGTGTATTGTTTTAAGTATTGGATGAGAGTTTTTACATAATAGCCATCAGGTAATACCCATTGGATTAGAGAATATTTCAAGACATAATGATTAAAATTATTGCTGCACTATCAGCAACAGTGCAGAAGACAATCATTGAGACAAGATCCATGTTGGATTTTCAAGAGAATGTCTGTCACTTTCAATACAGCATTTGCTTTGAACAGAGACACGATTCCTTATGAATTCTAAGATTTTGCCTGGCTTCCTAGCTATATAGATAGCTCCTTACATTCTACAGAGCTTCTATTACTTCAGAAGCCTATTTAAGAAGTGAATACTTAGACAAGTGGGATCCAAGTTAGGTTTAGGACAGCTTAAAGAATATAAAAATGTGCTTTCCAATGTCTGATTTAATGCTTTCTTAAAGTGATCAAAGTTAAAAGCTCATACTTTGAAGCCAGGCTGGTGTTGGAGTCATGGATCTTTCCTTAACTACTGGGCAACCATAAGAGGAGAATTTACCACTCTGAATTTGACTTTCTTTTTCTTTAAAATGGGATTAAATTAGAAAAATAAAAAAGACTTTGCATGACAAGCAATTTCAATAAATGTTAATTTGCTTGGCTCTGAGACATTAACATTTGGTCATGAAGTTTACCTAACTGTAAGTTCCTTGTCAGGATGTTGCACCTGAATTCTCTCAGCATCAATGTACATACTCTTTTGTCTCCCCCTGGATATTTTTGTTTAGGATTTTCAGAATTAAGTTATTTAGTCCATTCAAAACAAATGATTGATCATTCTATTACCTTTACCACAGACAATGTCCTTACTCTTTGTACCCTATCTTGCAATATTATTATTATTATTATTATTATTATTATTATTATTATTTTGTGTGTTTTTTAACTCTTCTGACAGTAGTTTATTTTTATTCTTTTATTGGTGCATTATAGTCTCACATCATAATGTAGCTCGTAATGATAATGATATTCATGCACACAGCACTTTAATTTCACTTTCTGAAACTCTATGCCATTTCTGACTCTCCCCTTGGGTACCATGCCTACCAACTGTTTATGTGACATCTACATATGAGAATGAGCCACGTGTGTTACCATCAGCACATTCCAAACTGAATGTATCAGGTCCTTTTTGGCATCTAATAATAGCACCACCAACCTTATGACTATGGACAGCACACATTTATGAATTCATAGTTAGTGTGGGTTAAGGGTCCATGCAGAAGATCCAGAAGATCTGTGATTGCGCTGCTTCAGGTTCTCATAGCTTCATTCACAGCTAAGGTCTCATCTTAGGCTCAACGGGGTGAGAATCAAATACCAAAGTCTAATGGTTCTTGGCAGAACTCAGATCCCTACTGCTTGGTGGACTGAAGGTCTCAGTTTCTTTACTGACTCCTTTGGGCGGCCACCCCCTGCTGTTTGCTTCCTGGTCTTTCCATATGGCATCTCATGTCCAGACAATCACATAAAATATCCCACTTTGTGAGCTGTGTTGATACAAAGCAAGTCACAGGTCATAGACATTCTAGACCCACTCCTTTCAGATTCCACAATAGCAAAAGTAATACTTGCAGAACGTGGTTGTGTGCATTGCATCCCCTTGAATGTTTTCTCAGCTCTTAGAAATGGATGTAGGTAGATGTGAATCTTTTTTTTTTTTTTTTTTGCGGTACTGGGGGTTGAACTCAGGGGCATTCTACCTCCGAGCTATACCCCCAGCCCTATTTTTTAGTCTTTATTTTGCAACCGAGTCTCACTAAGTTGCAGAGTGCCTCACTAGGTAGCTGAAGCTGGCTGAGAACCCGGATCCTCCGGTCTCAGCCTCCCTAATGCTGGGATTACAAGCGTGTGCCACCACGCCCGGCTCAGATGTGAATCATTTTATAGTAAATGCAGGTCACCTTTTACTGTTCAACTGCTATGCTGTATCTTACTAAACTGGTATAAGTTATGATGATGATGATGATGATGATGATGATGATGATGATTTTGGTAGTAGAGATTGAACCCAGAGGCATTCTACCTCCAAGTTACCTCCCTAGCCCTTTTTATTTGTTTTAGTTTGAAACAGGGTCTGGCTAAGTTGCTGAGGCTGGCCTCGAGCCTGCGATCCTCCTGTCTCAGACTCTCAAGTACTGGAATTACAAGTGTGTGCTACTGGACCTGGCTGCAACTATCAGTGTGTGTGTGTGTGTGTGTGTGTGTGTGTGTGTGTGTGTGTGTGTTACTTCGGATTGAACCTAGGGACATTCTACCTCTGAGCTATACTCCCAGCCCTATTATATTTTTTATTCTGAAACAGGGTCTTGCTAAGTTACTGAGGCTGGCCTTGAATCTGTGATCCTCTTATCTCAGCCTCCCAAGTACCTGGATTACAGGTGTGTACCACCATGCTGAGCAGCTGTTAACTATTTTATTTTAATTGGACTTCTCTCTTGTCTTCATACTGGTTTTCCACACTCACCATTGCCCTTTTCTAATGCTGTCTCTGGCTATGGCATGTTTCTGCTTAATGAGCTTCAGTGTTTCTTTATTGCTTTTGGGTTATAGTTCAAATTCACAACATCACTGATGGTGCTCTGCATGCCTTAACAATGCCAATATCCTTGCATCTTAGAACTGCACCCACTGCCCCATAGACTTATACTTGTCCTTTCTTTGTGAAGATCTCTGGGCCTCCATACATGCCATTGATTTTGCCTAGAGAACTCTTTACTGCACTCACCCATTTCCTCTATACAAGTTATCATTGATGAATTAATTACTTATGTTGTTATCTGTGCTTGACCTTAAACTCTTCTAGTGAAGTTGAGACTGTGTTTGTTTTGCTCATTGTTGTCTTTGGAGGCTGATCACAGGGCCCTGTGTGCAGAGATGTCTTAGAAATTGTGTGTAAAGTGAAAGGAAGGCAAAGCTAAGATAAAGAGCCACATTCTGTTTAAGGATTTCACATGCAGTCAGGAAATGAGTAGAGGTATTTTCTGCAGTCAGATCGGGTAGGTGGGAGAGTTGCTTCCTCCTGCTCTATGGTTTTGGGAGGGGAAGTGGGAGAGGTTAGGAGGGGCTCAGCAGTGACCAGGGCACGGAGCACTTTGTGAGAATACTGACAGGTAATTAGCAAAACTGATAGCAACTTCAGTGTCTCAGAGAGACATGAGGAATCATGATTCTGGGATGTTATCCACATCCAAATTGCCTCTCAGACTGAGGAGGCAGCTGACCCTGAAATGTGACAAATGAGGAATTTCTTTGAGATGATATTGTGTCTTCAATCTCTGCAGGTGAACCAGACTGATTCAGAAATGGGGAAAGTACTCTCTCTTTAAGTGAGAAAATGATCATGGGTCCCCTCATTTATTGTGCTTTTGATACTCAAGTCTCTCCCTACTATTTCAGAGAAAATCTACCTTAAACAACAATGTTCTTTCTTTGGATGCCTCAGTATAAGTGAAGTTGATTTATTTACTGTTATCTTTTAATTTTTGTCACCAGAGTTAAGAGAATAATGGAAAATACGGGAATAATTTAGTAGTCTGCTTTCCAGGAAACTCATTTGTGTGAGATTTAGGCAATGAAATATGAGATGTACTATATTGTATTTTTTGTAGCTTTAGAAACTTAGGCAGGACATGGGGGTGAATACATTAATCTTATTCAGATATAAGGGATCAGATATTCAGGCACTAACTTAGCCTGTTATAAAATAGGATTTAGTGCATAGCATGAGGTATTAAAAGGAAATTTGTGTGGTAGAGCCAATAGCATATGATACCTGGGAGAGTGAACTGTGGATCAAGGAGTCCACTCATTAAACATGCAGATTCGGATATGTTGTTTCTCTGTTCTGCACATCCAGTTTATTATTTTTAAAAAGAAGTTATTTTGCTGTTATTTAGAGAACTAATGTTCATTCAGCAAACAACACTCAGTGGGCAGTTTAAAAAAATAGTAGCATTTATAAAATACCTGGGTTAGGGTCTTGCATATACTTAGCAATTGCTCAATAAATTTAAATGATCATTATCATTATTATTATGACTACTTCTATGGACCACAAATGCCCTGGGCACTTTGATTTTATTTTTACAAAAAACCTATCAGGTATTATTATTATTATTATTATTATTATTATTAGTTGCATCTTACCAAGAAAATGCAGTTAAGTGACTGAGAGTCATTAAAAATATGCAGTCAAGCTGTGCTTTGACTCTCTCCAGTCTTACAGCAAACTCTTTTTTGTAGAACAAGAACATGGTGCTTTGCTTCCAGGTGGAGCACACCATTGTATAATAACTATCTGCAACGGATGTGGTGGTTCATCCTGTAGTCCCAGCACTTGTGAGGCTGAGACCGGAGGATTAGCAGGTATGGGGCCAGACTCAGCATCTTGGTGAGACTGTCAACATTCTAGTGAGGCTCTGTCTCAAAACAAAAATGAAAAATAGGGCTTGGGTGTAGCTCAGAGATAGAATGCCTCTGGGCTCAATCCCCAGTTTCTCTCTCTCTCTCTCTCTCTCTCTCTCTCTCACACACACACACACACACACACACACATACACACACACACACACACACACAGACATGGTTTCCCTCACTTCCAATTCACTTGTTTTAGGCCACACTGATGAAGTTTTATTCAAATGCCTTCAATCAGAGGAAGTCCAAAGTATTTCTTTTATTTAGGCACTAGCTACTCAATGTGCTCTTTGAGCTATTTTGTTGTTGTTTAAGGATGGAAAAATATAATTTGTTATTCAGTCTTTCATCCTTGACTAACACTTTGCAGCTAAATGCCATATAAGTATTCAAATAAGAGTTCAAACTCTTCTAATACCTAGCCAGATGGTAAGCTCTGCGAAGGCAGGACCATTGCTCAAACATCTTTCGTATGGTGTTTGCAGGAGTGATGTGCAGCCAGAGATCACTAATACATGTTTGTGTTTGTATGTAATGTTTTCAACTATGACAAAGAGAAATTCAAAAGAGCATCATTTTCATCCCCTTTCTCCTGAGTTTTTAACTTACCATGTATAAATTGCAGGTTACTGCATCTCCAAAAATATTTCTCTTTAATCTTTGAAGGAAAGGAACATTCTCTATTTCTTGCCTTTCTCTCTCTCTCTCTCTCTCTCTCTCTCTCTCTCTCTCTCTCTCTCTCTCTCTCTCTCATAGATGCACTGTACACACATTCTCTGTCTCCATTATCTCTTATTTCTATATATTGCAGTATATGAGTGTTTGTGTGTGGATTTGTGTGATATATACTGTCTTAAGTTGGAAAGAAATTGTTGCTTTCTTTCCAAATCAAAGAGAAAAATGTGTAGAGTCTGGAACAACAACAAAAATAGCTGCTTTGACTCACAATCTCTCTACTCTGAAATATAAATTCTGTCCTGAAGGGAATTCTCTTTTCCCGTGTAGAGTAGGCATCTCTCCATATATACACACATATTGAAATATGTGCAAATCCGTGAGTCTTCATAAGAACTTGAGAGATCATTAATCTTGTATTATCTCTGCAAAAATGGCAATAAGAAATTATTTATATTGTAGGCCCCAATTCAAGGCAATTCAAGTTCTAAAGGATTGAATTTCAACAAACACATAGGAAGATTCTCTCTCTCTCTCTCTCTCTCTCTCTGGTACTGGGAATTGAACCCTGGGGCATTCTACTTCTGAGCTATACCTCCAGCTCCTTTTATTTTTTGTTTTGAAGCAGGGTATTGCTAAGTTGCTGAGGGCCTACTGAGAGCTTTACCAAATTGATGTGGCTGGCATCAGTACTGCCTCAGCCTCACACCTACTGGGATTACAGGCATACAGCACCAGGCCTGGATGCCTCTCTTTTAAGAATTCTACATTACTTTGTTTCCTTATGCATTTGTCAGTTCTAACCATAATATACTACACTGGATTGTCTCATTCCAAGAAGATGATAAAACTAATTCTGCTAGCTCTTAAAAGTAATTGTGTTTGATTTCCGCGGGTTTTATGAATGTAGTGGTCTCTGCTGCAAAGAATATTGGCTAGTGACAGATGAGGTTAAGATGCAAGGAAATAGATATCTAACATGTAATCATAGTTATCATGATTATCTTTGAGGATGTTTTAATGTTTGCATGAGATTTTTATACATTATGAAATAGTGTTTCTCTGCTGTCATTAGTTCTCTCTGACAGTGCAGCCATGTGGGCAAAGTTGATAAATAAGTTAGACTCAGAGACTTAGTGACTTACGTTAAGTCTCTTCGTTTCTATCTCTTATTGGCTTGAAACCCCACATATGATGATCTCTATACCAAATGTACTTTCCACTACATCAAGGATAACACCTCTCAGAAATAAGGAAGAAGAGGATTGACACTAATTAAAAGTTTAGATTAACGTGTTCATCTTCGTCACTCAAGAGGTATTCATTTAATGAGAAGGAAAGCACTGTAGTATGTATGTAGGGAGATCATTTTATAGTTAACATTTCATAGTACTTACTTCCTCTTTTGTTCCCTAAATAAGTATATAGAGAGAAATAAGTCAAGCCCAAACAGAAGCCATTTCTCTGATAATGAATCAAAACATATTTAGACCTAGTTTCCAAGGTTAATTGAAAACTGTCAACAAGCAAAATGTCTAGGGTTCTTGATATTAGTCATTCCAAAGACCTGAAGTATGAGTGCCTGGAATAACAAATGGGCAGCAAGACGTTGACATCGAAAACATGAAGTCTTTGAATCTTACCTGAGAGCTAAGGAAACAGCAATTATCAACCGTTAACAGGTTTGTGAAATTGTGTGTCTGGAAATTTTGGCTTATTTAATCCTTGTTGAGACTTTCACAAAGTATGCAATTTTAGTGACTGTGCTTAGATGTATTACCAGGTATTAATTTGGGAGGAAAGAAAAAGTGTAATTAGCATCTGGATTGTACTACACTCTTTATATCTTAATTTACCATCCTAGAAGTGAAAAATGGGCCACTGTGGTCACAATACCTTACCATTCGGTAGTAAGATACCATAATTACTGGAAAGCATCAGGTGAAAACAGGGAGGTTTATGAGTTATATTCGTACTGACAAAACTAAAAATGTAACACATATCAAAAGGTTTAAAAGCATAATTAGATGTACACCCAGTATTGTAATGCTCCCCTAAGAGAATAGGGAAATCTTGCAGTCTACTTTTCTATAAAATTAAAAACTTCATAATTGTCTTACCTTATTCAGAAGGTTGTAAAGTTATAAAAAGAAGCTGAAGTATTATATAACACATTATAAGAGTAGCTTTTTTTAGGTCACAGATACCTGTGTTGATCTGCTATAATACTGTTGCTGTTCACAGAATACCTTTGTTCTATAATGTGAATGTACATCAGAATTACCTAGAGGAAGGGTTAAAATATAGTTTCTTGGCATGACTCTAATGCCATCTTTCTCTGCTGGGAGTTTATGGGACTGTGCCAAGGGTATGCTAAAAACAAAATAAGAGAATCATGGTACCTTTTTTCTAAGATGTTACTAAAACATTTGAAAAGCTATTTTATATTAAAATAATTTGACATATTAGGTAATGCAATGCAGACATTTTATGATGTAAATTGGGGTGGAAACATAAGACCTCAAAGTTATTTCAAATTTATAATTGTCTGCTTCTACCTATAAAACCTGTCACTTGATAGGGCTATCTAACTCGCCAGGGCTTTTCAAACATTTCCACCCAAAAATTCTAAAATTAGAGGTTCATAAAGGCCAGTTCGTGCATCTTTGCCCAATCTTGAAGCCCCTAATTCTAGTATCACATATGGCAAGAGCAGAGATTCAAAAATCTGTGTGGAAGCCGAGTGTGGTGGCACATGCTTGTAATCCCAGCATTCGGGAGGCTGAGACCGGAGGATCCGGGTTCGTGGCCAGTCTCAGCTACCTAGTGAGGCACTCCACAACTTAGTGAGACTCGGTTTCAAAATAAAGAATAAAAAATAGGGCTGGAGGTATAGCTCAGAGGTAGAATGCCCCTGAGTTCAATCTTGAGTACCACAAAAAAAAAACAAAAAAAACCCCCAAAATCTGTGTGGAGTTAAGCAAGATTTATTTTGTTTGATTCTCTGTGTCTTAAAAGTAAGTAGGAACAAAAATAGAACCACTTCGTTGGGCTGGGTTGGATCATATTCTAAATTAGGTCTGTGCTATTGATTCCTCTGCAGACAATATTTGAAAATATTTTCAAAATCAAATGAATGACTATGGATGTACTTAGTGTCACACAGCTACTTAATTACTAATTAGTTGCTAACATTAGTTACTAATTAATCAGTGAGTAGGCAAGTCTCTGTATGTCATTGTAAGTTAAGTCCTTTTTGTGCGGGTCCTGGGGATCTTCTGGTTGAAGAAGCTTACAGTGTTTATCTTTGTTAAGTATCCTGTGTGGTTCACAATTTAGGAAACATTGGTGTACAAGTCTTTAGTCATTTCAGGTACTATGCCAACCTGGGAGCACCAAATAAAGGTGGGATAAAAATTTTAGCCTACTTCAGGCTGATTTATATAAATAATCATCTATAGGATATTCGTTCTTAGGAAAATAGCTAATCTGTGTAATCTTTATGCAATGTTAGCAACTGTATTTGCTTCTTTCTTCCATCAGTGAAAACACACAGTCATGCAAGACACATCCTAATTAGGGAGAGAATTAGAAAAGAACCATGGAAAAATTACAAAATGTAGTTTCAATACTTACAAAAGTGAAATTTAAGCTGTTATCTCTTGCAGTCCTCCAGGTTCTCTGGGATGCTTCCAATGTCTGACCCTCCCATCTGTCCTAAATTGTACTTGACTGCTCTTTAGAATGCAGGTGCTAATTAACTTCTTAACACTTCTTTGCACACTCTTGAAAGCCCAGCCTTCTCGCTTCTGTGCCTTCTAAGGTGTCTCTTTGAGTCGTCTGCAAAAAGAGGTGTGTTTCTCAGTGTGAGGATATATTATTACTTTTGTAATTAAAAGCTTGAACTAAGGTACAACTTTGAAAAGGAGCCAGTGTGTGAAGTAGATTTCCTGGCCTCTCTGGGAGATGTTGAATAGGTTTCCATTGGGTAGGACTCAAGGATTTGTATTTTCAACACAGCTCTTGAAAGATTCTGAACCGAGTGGAGGAAATCATTCACCCAGAGCGGAGTTCTTCTCCAACTGGACACGTTGTTCTGTTTTCTGACACATTGAGCTTGTTTGATGGTTTCAAAATATGCCCAGCAAGTGTCTTCACATTTTGATTTGCAAATAGCTGCTATTTTGCTCTTTTTTTGTTTTCATATAGGAGCAATATAGCATAACAATTAAGTACATGCCACTTTCTGTTAGTCAGAATCAGCTTCTGATCCCTCGTCTGTTGGGACTCAGGCTAGTGACAGAAACATTTTGATACTTTTGTTGTTGCTATTTTTGTCTTTAACAATCAACATTTTGTCATATTCTCTTTTGGCTATTTCCCTTTTGTGTATTCTATTTTACCTTCAGCTTTATTAAAAACATATTGCTATTTACTATTATAAATATTACTAATGATATCTAAATGGTTCTCAAATAAATATGTATTTGTTTCATCAGACCCTAGCACAAAAATGTTTGTTCATATTTTAAATTCTTACCATAAGGTAGCTTAACACATACATACACACACACACACACACACACACACACACACACACACACACTCCTCAGTATCCACAGGGGATTGATTCCAGATACTAAAACCTGCGGATACTCAAGTTCTTATATAAAACAGCCTAATATCTGCACACAGCCTGTACATATCCTCCAATATACTTTAAATCAACTCTAGATGACTTATAATATTAACACTATGTAAATGTTATGTAAGGAGTTGTTATATTATATTATTTACTGAGCAATGACCAGAAAATAGTCTGTACCTATCCAGTACAAGTGCAATTTTTTCCACCTATAGTCAATTCCAGGTTAATTGAATCCAGAGATGCAGAACCCACTGTATACTATAGAACAGTTAGCCCTCCTTATCCATGGGCTCCCCATTCAAGAATTTTAGTATTCACTAGGGACTCTAGAAACAGTCATCAGAGGATACTGAGAGTTGACTTTATGTGCAAGTGCATATGTATGTTTATTTTTTCCCCCAGCTGTACTAACCACTGGGGTATCTGCTAATAAAATTATGCCACAAAAATCCACATGGAAAACATCTACAATTGAGCAGATGAATGAATAAAAAGCAAACACTTTTTTTAATGTATTTCTATTCTTTCATGAGAATCTAAGGTGTTTGAAACCCAATTTTTAGGGTTTAAGTCTAAGGATAATATTATCAAGTAATAAAATACTTCAGCCAGAAACAAAATAGTGCCTCTGTATTTGATGGTAATTACCAGTATCTAATTTTAAAAAAAAGCTAATATTTGACAGTAAAGCAAGCAATTGACAATGTACATCTAAAAAGGAGGTTAAAATGATGTGGAACTCTCTAGAAATTGAGAGGTTCTCTCCCTTAAGACTTATTTTGGATGGGGACCATGTGTGAAGTTTGTATTTAATGATCATCCTGAATCCTAATTATTTTCTTGAGAAATCTGGAGAGCTACTAAAAGTAACTTCTTGTCCAGTATGAAATACCTTCTTGAACATATTTCTCTGGAGAATATAAAAATGAGAAAAGCCCAAACTCCACTGTTTTTAGTCATATCCCAGGGCTTCTTAGTTCACACATTTACCCTCCAACATGTACAAAACAGTTGCTGCCACATTTTTCTTTCTGCCTCGAGAACAGCTGTAAAGATATTAATTGTGCTTCCGTTATAAATGGATTGCCAAAAGGGACAGAATGGGTTGTGTATCTCATCAGCGTGCTCTGTCTGATATAAATAATGAGACAGGAACTTGGTAAATTGGAAATTTGTGATAAAAATGAGATGTGATATTATGAAGTCCCACCAGTTCCTTCTTCTGGATGCATCGATTTTTAAGGCATGCTGCAAAATGGCTAGATCAATGACTGTCTGTCACAAAAATGTTGGCTAAAAGGGCTATATTACTGGGGTCAACTACAAATTAGCCCAAAGGGTAAACACAAAGGTAGTACAAATGTTGAGAAGAAAAAAAGATACGGATGTTGTAAAATATAGTTGGAAAGGCTCAGCTGTTAAATATATATATATATATATATATATATATATATATATATATATATCCTTTTTCTCCTACCCCACCTAAGATTAACTAGGAACAATTAAAAAGAGTGGACATAGAACTGAATTAGGTTCATTTTTTATCAGATTTTTAGTTGTTCTTTAAAAAGATTTCGTGTTTTTTTGGGAGGTAGTATTCTTTTGAAAATTCACTCTCTGTGTGTTTTAAACATGCTAATTTTTGCTTTCACTTTTCATAAGCACTTAACAAAGTTATTACAGATTAAGTATCTCGTGTGTGTGTGTGTGTGTGTGTGTGTGTGTGTGTGTGTATGTGTGTGTGTGTGAGATGGTACAGGGTCCTTCTACCTCTGAACTACACTCCCAACCCTATTTTATGTTTTTACTTTGAAACTGAATTTTACTAAGTTGCTGAGGCTGTCTTCAAACCTGTCACTCTCCTGTCTAAGTCTGCCAAGCACTGAGATTACAAGTGTGCACCATCATGTCCAGTAATTAGTATCTCTTAATAAAAATTCTTGAGGTCAGAGGTGATATCATATTTTTATGGATTTCGGAGTCTTTTCATGTATATAATGAGATATTTGGGGGATGGGATATAAGATTAAATACAAAACA
Source organism: Graphiurus murinus (assembly GCA_004027655.1). Classification (NCBI taxonomy): domain Eukaryota; kingdom Metazoa; phylum Chordata; class Mammalia; order Rodentia; family Gliridae; genus Graphiurus; species Graphiurus murinus. The sequence continues at coordinate 131,179 of PVLC010000066.1, forward strand.
TTTTTATGCTTTTTTTTTTTTTTTTTTTTTTTTTTTTGTACTGGGGATTGAACTCAGGGGCATTCTACCTCCGAGCTCTACCCCCAGCCCTATTTTTTATTCTTTATTTTGAAACAGGGTCTCACTAAGTTGTGGAGTGCCTCACTAAGTAGCTGAGGCTGGCCGCGAACCTGGATCCTCCAGTTTCAGCCTCCCAAATGCTGGGATTACAAGCGTGCACCACCACGCCTGGCTGTTTTTATGCTTCTTATAGGCATAGGCTGAAGAATATTTATACAATATTTTAGATGTACCTGCATTTTTGACTGCCAAATATCACATTGACATCAAGGGTGCGAATTTTCACTTTTGACTTGATATTCACCCTCCAAAAGTTTTGGATTTTGGAGCATCTTAAACTTCAAAATTTTAAATTAGGAGCACTCAACCTGTATTTCTTGGCATGGTATCATGATTAAAATTTTAAAATATCTATGAAAAGACTGATATTTCCAAATACGTTGCCCATATAGATTGGAAAGGTCCATGTTCATCTTTGATACCCCAAGACCAAGAAAAGTGTGATAGTAGAAACAATCAATCCATATTTATAGATTGAGAAGAAGGGACTGGGGAAGAGAGGGTAAAGAGAAAGGCTATGAACAATGAAGAATGAAATATTAATTTGATTTTCCTGCTAACATGTCATTAGACTTCTTAAAGGTATGGTCCATTATGTATTCAAGGCTAAAAGCATGATCACCTGGTCCATTTCCCTCTTCTATTTCATCTTCTCTTCTCTTTCTACCTTCTTAATTTAAAAATCACCCTCAAGATGTTGGCAGGACCTTAATCAGTTTTTGTAAACCAATTGCTTAGCCTTCCACATATTCTTTTGTTTTTTGCCAAGATTTTAATTGAGGCACATAGAATTTCCAATACATTTTTCCCCAAATTTCCCCAGGCATTGTATATCAAGGTCTCCCTTTTATTTCTCTGCTATATTCCTATTGCTTATAAGGACCACATTTAACTTCTTCATTTCTTCACGTAGAAGTCCCTTTCTTCCCATACATATTTAAAAAATGAGCCAGTGAAAGGGAACAGAATCTTACTTGACTATTTCTACATCCCGAAATGAGCTGTTATTACAAGAAGAACAAAGAATCTGGTTAAGTGCACCGGACAGGGTTTTGTCGGCTTTGTTTCAAATCCAATGATTCATTTTCTTTGAGATGAAGTCTCTTTGCCAAGGTAAAGTTTCTAAAAATGACCCTCCCCATGTTGGTTATATGTGAAGGTCTTAGTAGTATTATTATGTAGCCTATAGGAGGCTACATATGAGTAGTCTTCACTATTTATGAATAAGTTGCCAGAAATTAAGGAGTTGAACTTTAAATTTGAGAGGAAAAGGAAACAGGGTTAAAATAGCATCTATCCACTTAAATATGCCTGTTATCTTAATAAATTTGTTTAACTCCTTTGAGCTCAATTGCTTACCTACAAATGGAAACACCTGTGAGTGTTTAATAGGTATGTTTGGGGTGTAAAAATGAGCTAGGAATACAAAAGTAAAAAGTAATCTATACAGTTGCATAGTTTTTAGTAGCTTAGCAACTACTACTGTATTTCCTTTTTTTTATTAGAAATATTGGCTTTGGATCAGATGGAACTAGACTTCAATGCCAGTTTCTCAGATTATCACCTAGGCCCTAGTGAAAAGAGATGCTAATATTCTGTATTTTAGCTTGAGCTGCTATAACAAATTACTAAAGTTTGGGTGACTTAAAAGATAGGCATTTTTTTCTAACACTTCTGAAAGTTGGGAAGTTAAAAATCAAAGTGCTATCATTTACAATGTCTGCGGACTTCCTGGTTGCCTTCTTGCTATGTCTTAATAAGGCAGACAGAAGAGAAACTGAGGAAGCCAACTATCTCTTGTCTCCTCTATTTTTATAAGAGCTCCACCCTAGCAACCTCCTAAAGTCTTCATCTCCTAATATTTTACACTGGAATTTAGGGTTTCCACACATGAATTGGAGGGAGGATACATAAATGCAGCCCATAAAACAGTTTGTGATTTTCCCCTGTAGTGATTAAAGAGCTTCCTTATATAATATCAATAGAACACTAACAAAAAGTGATTCAGGCTCAAGAAATGTAACTCTCAGTTTATTTTCTCTAGTCTAAGTAGATCTTCCTCAACCACATACCAGCAAGACCAGCATATAGTCTTTATCCAGATAGATTTAAAAAAAAAAATCTAGAGGAACCAGATTTAAAATTTTCATAACAGGGACAGAGAACCACTCGCACCCACCTCACCTCCACCCACATCATCATTGGCCATTGCTACCACCCTTGACTATCATGTTATTTTACTGATGCATGTTTGTTTTTTTTCGGTACTGGGAATTGAACTCAGGGGCATTCTACCTCTGAGCTACACCCCCAGTCCTATTTTTTTTTTTAATTCTTTATTTTGAAACAGGATCTCCCTAAGTTGTGGAATGCCTCACTAGGTAGCTGAGGCTGGCTGCAAACCGGGATCCTCCAGTCTCAGCCTCCCGAATGCTGGGATTACAAGTGTCCGCCACCACCCCCAGCTACTGATGCATGTTCTAAAGCAGCCTCCTAGTCTAGTTTTCTGCCAAGCCCATGCTTGCCCTGTATGTAAGTTGCTTTGTGACTATTTCATTCACTCCATGACAAGCTTGTCCTTGATGCTCAGTTGTCAGACCTGGGCTCTTTCTGATTTTCCTTCGTGGACATTACTACAACGATGTTGACACAGAATTTTGAGCCCGGGACCCATGATGACCCATGCCACCACCTTTGCCATTCTTCCTCATCCTTGGAGAAACTTTACCTCTGGTAAAGACATTGTTCACCTCTTCAAATTAAAGTATTCAACCCCTCATTTCTGCTATAGGAAGTTTTTATGAGCTTAAGTAAAGGTTTTATAACAAACACACACATGTGTCGAGTCACAAAATCAGTCCACATTTTTAGGTTGGAGAAAATCCTTACTGTTCTCTTCTAATAAATTTAAAACAAAAATGAGCAAATCAATAAAACCAGCATGTAATTCATCCTGCTGCATTAATTTCTGAGGAAGTCTTCCAGAAGAAAATAACCTGTTCATTCCCTCTTGTGTATGTATATATTTAAGAAATGCTCTTATGGAAGGCACTTTCTGAGAGGTGAGAGAAAAAAATAAAAATATTAGGTCATACTCCCTGCACTTGAAGATATAAAATTTACAGACATGATAGTGTTTGTGTGGTGGTTAAGAGGGCACACTTGGGAGCCTCTTTGTCTGGTTTGAATTCAGACTATGTGAATCAAGATAATCATGCCAGATTCCCACAGGCTTGTTGCAAAGATTAAATGAATAAATATTTTATACCAGACATTGTCCCTAGCACTTGTATAACTAGGACAGTACAGAGTCATGCTAATGGTGTGGACAGGGTGATGAGGACATGCTATAGAGGAACAGCTTAATTCTTAGGGGAAGAGTCAGAGGGGAATGTTAAGAGAATAAGAGAAACTATTGTTCCTAAGAAGCTTTTAGTCTAAAAAGGGAAAGCCTGCATGCATTGTAATTTATAATAAAAGTAAGAGGTACCCCGAGGGACAGTCAAAAAGCATTTTGAGAGTTCAAAAGAGGAAAAGATTTTAGCTTAAAAATCAACTAAATCTTGATTTAGTGTTAGGGTATATGTGTGGAGTTCCAGGGATGGATTTGTCTGAGCAAGTTTGTGGGTAAAGAAAATAGTTGGAAATAGTTGGGAAGACTGGAGCTCAGGGTAATTTTTGTAAAGTGATAGTTTAACCCTTTTCTGAGATGGATGCGGTGGCACATGCTTTTAATCCCAGTACTTGGGAGGCTGAGACAGGAGGCTAGCCTCAGCAAGTCAGTGAGATCCTTAGCAATTTAACAAGACCCTGTTTCAAGCCAGGCGTGGTGGCGCACACTTGTAATCCCAGCATTCGGGAGGCTGAGACCAGAGGATCCGGGTTCGTGGCCAGCCTCAACTACCTAGTGAGGCACTCCGCAACTTAGTGAGACTTGGTTTCAAAAATAAAGAATAAAAAAAAATAGGGCTGGGGGTACAGCTCGGAGGTAGAACGCCCCTGAGTTCAATCCCCAGTACTGCAAAAAAAACCCCAAAAAACAAAAAACAAAAAAACAAAAACAAAACAAAACAAAAAAAGACCCTGTTTCAAATATAATAATAATAATAATAATAATAATAATAATAATAATAATAGTTTAGGGGTGTATCTGAAAGATAGACTGCCTCTGGGTTTTATCCCCAGAACCAAACAGCAACAAACAACAAATCCACACTTTTATGATTTTCCATTTCCTTCAAATAAGCCCCAAGCTGATTAATCTAAAGCACAAGGGTTCTTCCCAGTTTGCAACCCTGCCTGTGAACTTTGACCCATGGTCATCTTTTTTTGTTCAACAGAATAATACACTCACTTTATTTCACTATTATTGTTTCCTCCTACTAAAATCCTTGCCCTCACTGTTTATAAGCCTCTCCTGTGTTCTTCACCATTTCTATTTCACCTACAGCATTTTATCACCTCATTTGGTAGCTAATCGTTTAATTTTGTGCTTTGCCACTAGTCTCCCTTAGAAGAAAGCAAGAATCTCCTAAATGCAGCTTCTCTTGTGCCAGAAAGAAGGCTTGACACGTACAGGATCTCAATAAAAAGATACTGAAAGATTGAAGAGCCCAAATAGCAGAGAAGCCCGCTTTACCTCCACGTTAGCTATATCACAGATGGCAGCTGGTATAGGATAGCATATTTTTGTACGCATTAGTAAGCACTTATTTTTTAAATCTTTTTTTGAAACAGTAGTTCTTGTCATAATTGCCAAATCACACCTCTTTCATTTGGGTCTTCTGTTTCTCTATAACTCCATTGGCTTCTGGCTTTCCACTTTGCCAGGCTTCAGATTTGATAGGATCCTGTCTTCTGCCTTAAAGAAAAGGAGCAGTCCCTGCACACTAACATAATATCTGAAAGCTTTGGCTTTTAACTGAAGCAGTAAACTTACTCTGAAAGAAAAAAAAAAAGTAAACAGATATTAGAGTGGAAATACTATGACTCTCACATCCTGGCCTTAATTCATGCTTTATCAAATTTAAATAAAGTGCCATGCCCCAGAGAACCCAGGAATGTGGTTCAACCGATGTTCTCTCCCAGGAAATACTGATTGTTATGTTAACTTTACAGACTCTCACAACATGAAATATGAGTCTGTGATGCTATTCCCACTTGGGGGATTAGAAAATTGAGTCATTGATGTAAATTTTCTTTCTCAGTAACTAAGAGTGTCAAGTCATAGATGTAAAATATGATCTCATTCGTGTGTGTGTGTGTGTGTGTGTGTGTGTGTGTGTGTGTGTGTTTGAGAGAGAGAGAGAGAGACAGACAGACAGACAGACAGACAGACACTGGGGATTGATCTCAGTACCTATGAGCCCCATCCCATCCCTATTTTATTTTATTTTGAAGCAAGGTATCACTAGATTAATGAGAGCCTCACTACATGCTGAGGCTATCCTCAAACCTACAATCCTCCTGTCTCAGCCTCCCAAGTATGGGGATTACATTTGTGTGCCACCACACCTGGCTTGACCTCAGTCTTTTAATAAGATGATGTCAACAGAATTTCTGACATTATAATTATAGAATTTATTTATATATGATATATATAGGATATATGTGTTTATACTATATTGTGCTGCCTTCTGCAAAATAAATGTAATGAAGATTTACAGTTTTTTTTAAAGAGGTATGAGATGAATGTATTGCTAAAATAAATTTCAAACACTACTAGAACAGAGACCTCAACTCTTCCTGCATGCTCTTGTACTGTTCACATATAACTCAATATCAGGCACGCTGTACATGCTATGCAAATAGCTTTCCTGGAGTGTGAGTGAATGAATGAGTTCTTATCAAATGTAATGAATAAAATCCACACCCTATTGCAGTCCTTATACATAATAGAAGGCACCTGCCATGCCACCAGAAGCATAATTTTGAAGGTCAAAATGGACATAGATGCCAGTCTAAGGCGTAGACTATGCTACTTTAGTTCTTAAGTAAGTATAGGATTTCATTCCATAGGTAACAGATTAGCAAAAGCTCCATTGCTGAGTATAGGCAGCCTTTGGAAAGAAAATGCACTTCATTTTTTTCCCCCTATAGTGTTAGAAAAAGAGTCATCCTGATTGTGAAAGGGTTTATTTATGCACAGAGAACTGTAAAGCAGGAAGCTTATTAGTTTTCACAACCAGGCCTCCAATTGTCCTCATTATCAGTTTGCAAAAGTGGTGGGCAGGCCACTGTCCCAGCCTTGCTTGTGAGGGATGCAGAAGGTATTTTTCTCCTGTGCATAGTAAGCATGGGTGAGATTTTACAGTTACACATTTTCATACAATATTTTCCATTCCTCTTACCCAGTGTACATTACAGATGTTTGCTGGAATGATGCATGAGTGAATGGAAGACATCTGGGTGCTCAAACTGCATTTACTGAAGAATTTTAATTGTTTCCGGAAGTTTTGGGCTCATTTGAAAAACACAATGTTAAGTGTGCATGGGTGTTTCATTAAGTTACACAACTGTTTATATCTCTAAATGCTCCAGAATAATAAAAAAAAATGAAACTGAATTTTATTTTCCAAGTTTATGCCCCTCATCCCGGAGCCAGAAAAATGACAGGATATGTTTTGGTACTGTCCTTTCCTGTGACTGCAGTTAAGAATCTGTCCCTGTTCCTATAATAAATTCAATTCGGAGCATGTGGAATTTGGCAGCAATGTTTCACTCCTGACTGAGAGTTAGCACAGGAGGAGAACACCCAGTGAACAATGGTTAAGCCTTTGCAAAAAAAAGAACTCATCATTGAGGATTCCATTGTGTGATACGTGTCTTAAAAAGGAAAAAAAAAAAAAAAAAGGATTTCAAAATGAAACATGGAGCTCAAGCTCATGCTGCTTCTCATGCTGCTTCCTCTTCTTATTTCATTTGCTTCTATTAATGACAAGAGTGATCACCAACTAAAGAGAAGTTGGTGAGGCAACTTGGCATGTAACCTAGGCACAGTGGCACACACCTGCCGTTCCAATACTTGAGAGTCTGAAACAGGAGGATCATGGTTTGAAGGCCAATCTCAACAATTTAGTGTGGCTTTCAGCAACTTAGAGAAGCCTGTTTCAAAATGAAATAGGCTGAGGGTGTAGCTCAGAAGTAGAATGTAGAATGTCCCTGGGTTTAATCCCTAGTACAGAGAGAGAGACAGAGAGAGACAGAGAGAGAGAGACAGAGAGAGACAGAGAGAGAGATATCTAATCTTCTATTACCACCTTGCATAACTTTCCTCATGACCCAACAATAATTCAGAGTAAAAGTTTCTGGGAGAAAACAGGACTTCTGTCTTCTGGCTTGCAGTCCAATGGCCAGATGGTATGGTTCACTATTTATTTCCCCCAGAATTTGGCCTGGGGAAGAAAATGCTATATATAGGGTTAAATTTTTAAAAAGACCCTAATTTCTACTGATCCATATTTAATCCTCCTCATCCTGCAAAGACCCCCTAAGGCATCCCTTGGAGGTTTGGATATTTGGCATGTGTCTTCTATAATTAAGTAGCAAAACTGAAAAATGATGGTAGGATTTAGGCCATGTTTCCCACTGGGAAAATTTGTTTGATGCCTGTCTGGAGAAATGAATGTTGAATACTTTGGTACCAGTCAGAGAGATGGAAGGAAAAATGCATTGGCTGCCTACATTTATTTCTCAGCCTTTTTCTTAATCACATAAATATTGTGTACTCTTGTAACTGACAAGAAAGAAAGAAAGAAAGAAAGAAAGAGAGAGAGAGAGAGAGAGAGAGAGAAAGAAAGAAAGAAAGAAAGAGAGAAGGAAGGACAAAAAACCTATAGAAATATCTGCCATCCAAGTACAGAAGAACCCTACAATATTGTCACATAAAACCAAAAAAAAAAAAAATGTAATGGATTGGACACAGGACATTTAAAACACCCAGGGCCTAATACTTCAGCTTCTAATAAGTGTTCATTTAAATGCCAACAAGTGATACCGGTCATATGAAATTATTGCTCTGTCATTCAACAACCACCAAAAAGAGGTTGTCATGGCAACACCTGTGCCCCAGTACCTACTGTATTGGATTGGACATGGAGGAATTAAGAAGGAGGATGAGAGAAGTTGGGTGTAGGGTTTTGTTTTATTAAAACGATGAAAGCAGTCCCATCATTGCTATGACCTGTCATGTGTATGGTCTCTGGGTTGTGTGAATTGAATGTTTAAGTAAGACATTTTCAGATGGCAATGCCAGGCTCTCTACCCATGGATTATACATACTGAACTTGGGACAGGGGAGCTAGACTTTCAGATTGGAAGTCAGAAGGTATCAGTAGAAGGCCAGGAATGCATGCCTTTCTGAATTTCAGTATTGCAAAGGTTCTGCTTCTTTACTTTCCCACCTGCTATTGCAATGCTTATTCTCTAAAAATGTATTGCAAATGACTCCTGGTAAATGGGGTTTGTGTTCTTTTCATCATAATAGTTTTAGCTTTTCCAGTGTGCGCATTTTCACGCTGCACCAAACCTTTGTTTCCCTGCTCAGGGTGTCAGCACCAGCATTTTTCTTTCTGAATAATGTGCGGAATTGATGTGCTGACTTGCTCATAAAAAAAAGTATAGCCCGGCTAACAGAGCCGCTCTACCCAGACCCCAACATCTTATTTTCCCAAAGGCCTTTCATCTTAGTTTGTCAGCAAGCTGGAACCTCTAACCTGACAATGTAACATCTTTGATGGTTCATTTTGCTTGTAGTGTTTACTGTTGTGATTAGAGGAATATATGTGAGTCCTGTGGCTAATGGGATGAAATTTTAGGTGGGGCAAGAGGCAAGTAACATCATAGGCCCTGTGTTAATTAAAATCCAAGTAGCGTACTGGTGAATTCCAAGAACCTCAATGCAGAAAAATGGGTTTATTTAAAGGAAAATTCACCTTGGAATTGACGTGTTCATACTTGACTTGATACTAGCAGGCTGAATTGTGGTGACAGGGATCATTTTTGTTGACAACAGCTGGAAATACAACAGCTATATTATTATAATTAGGATCGGCATCAAGTTGGATTATAATAGGGGCTTTCTTGGAGAAATGGCACAGTGTCAAATTTATAGTCACTAGCTAAATGAGTCTCTTGTATCCTTGACAAAGGGACAAAAACAGTTCCAAATGAAAACACAAACAGAGAATCCTGGTTGTTATATTTCCTGGGTATTACTCAGGGTCCCATTTATCACGCACCAACACTTGCTGCTTTGAAGAAACATTATCCTGCAAGGTTCACACTTTTCAATTTACCTCTGTGGCCTGCATCCTGCATGCATTTCCATGGAGAAACCGATACTGCAGCTTGACTAGAAATCTTTTCTGCTGCAAGATTAACCTCAAAGCATCCATTTCTCCCCTTATGGGTAATCACTTGACAAATGCATCCACAAAACCTGCACAGACATCCATCCCAGTGTCCAGGAGCATCAACAGTCTTGAATCACTATTTGGAGAAATATCATCCTTGACAGAAAGTAGTACTGCCTTTTCATTTCCAGATGTCTAAAGTTGAAAGATGTGGATTTCTGGGAAGCCAGATGTCAGGCAGCATATCCTGGATGTGTACATGGGTAAAAGCTTGTCTTAGCCTTGTTGTGGTGCCCAGCTCAGTAGTTCATCTTGGCCATCTTGTGGGATTTGCATGGGCTGGGAGATGTGACATTCCTTTGAATGTCCTCCTTTTCCAACTAACATCTAAAAACCCATATTGATGATGTACTTGATGCCTAGTCTTGTGCTTACTACATTAAACCCTTTTTTATTTTTGATCCCAGAGCAATTTTATGCCAAGGAAGAAACTGATGTGAGACAAGTTGGGTTGAAAAATGTAGGACTGTCTGTGTATATATATGTGTGTGTGTGTGTGTGTGTGTGTGTGTGTGTGTGTGTATACTTTCTTTTCAGCAATTTTACTAATAAAATCACTTTTTAATAAGAAAATAGGCATATTGCTATATTCATTTTATTTTTATTGATATGTAATACTTGTACATACGAGGTACATTGTAACATTTTGATTCATGAATCTGTTGTGTAACGATCAATTCTGGATAATTAACATATCTATCACCTTAATCTTTTATCATTTCTTTCTAGTGAGTACATTCAAAAATCCCCTCTTCTAACTATTTTGAGATATATAATGTATTATCATTAATTGTAATCACCCTGCTGTGCCATAGAACACCAGGACTTATTCCTACTATCTAAACATCATATTGCTACATTTGGAATGCTCTTTCTGGGTGTGTTTTCCCTTATATTTATGGAAATATACTATTGTTAAAGCCATTTTTAAAAATGACACTCAGTTATAAATTAAAATGTCTACCACCACTTGAAACTATAAAAGATTAGTTTATTATTCACTTTTATCAGTATTCACACATACTTAAGAAATGAATGACAGTAACCACTTGGAAACATGATGTCAATGACTCTTTTATATTCTTTGCATGAATAATTACATTTAACTATCTCAATAAGCCAATGATGTAACAATAACTATCACCTTTGTTTCTACAGATTAGGGAGTCAAAGTATAGAAAAGTTTTATTATTTGGCCATGTACACAGATTTAGTAAAATTTAGAGATGGAGCATGAAACAAATGTTTTGGTTCAAGACAATTTGACTCTGAATTTATTCTCTCAGACCCTACTATGTACTTCCTATAACCACATTTAATCCTTACCAAAAAAAGCTTAAGGTCTGTAGAATAAAAATGATTATCTTTGCATAAAAATAGAACCACAGAGCATTATAACAATAGAAACCTAGCCCTTTACTACTGCACCAGTACTATGATGGGATTCCTCTCATAATAAGATAAGATCAAGTTACAATAAGCACAGAAATGGAAGTGATTATCATCAGCCCTGTAATAGTAAGCTCCCCAGAAACTAGTCTCATCTTCTATTTAAGGAGAAATGGTCTCCATAGCTCTTTATGTGCTATGAATGGCTTAATAATGCTTTACTTTACAAACAATTCTGAATAAGAGTTTGTTTTTTTCTTCAAAGTAATTATGATAGAAATTAATGTCTCTAGAGAGAAGGGGTTGAAGTTCAATCTGTAAAATTTGGTGCCTACTCATTGTGTTTTTAATAATGGCTTTACATCTGAATTGCCTGAGAAAATGTTTAAAAGTACTCCACCCCTGTCCCAATCTTATCATTCTGGAAGGGACCCCAGAAACTAGGGAACTATTTTTCAAAGCTAGAATCTAATCCAGAGGCAGAACTGTTATTCACAGGCTTAGTATGTGGTAATTTTTTTGTACTAGGCACCTGCCTAAGTCAGGCTCAATTATTTGCCCCAAAACCTAGAGATAAATGTTTCAGAATGAGATAAAAAATGTACTGTATGCAAAACTGTTAGCTCCTGACTGCTTTGCCCAGACACATCTATGCCAAGGATTTATACCATGATGATAGCCTTTAGGAAGTAGTTGGACTTATTTTTTTCTCTATGAAGATAATCCTTTCACATAAGAATCATCCACTAGAAGGTAATCTGAGTAATGACAGGAATTTTTGATTGTTCACTTCTCTTTCCAGAGCCTAGGCACCAACTAGATCTGACAGACTAGTGATTAGACTTATTACTCAACCTCCTATTGAGCATTATACTTTGATTTTTTTTCTTATAATGCATTGGTTCATAATTCACAAACATAATTCATTCTTTAAAAAAGCAAAATACTCTAATTCCAGCTAGTTGGGAGACTGAGGCAAGAACATCTGAAGTTTGAGGCCAGCCTGTGCAATTTAGCAAGATCCTGTCTCATCAATAAAAAAGAGAAAATGGCTGGAGAATATAGCTCAATAGTAAAGTGTCCAGTCCCCTATATGGGAGGTGGGGGTGGGGGGAGCAAATTAAATGCACAAGACAACAAAGCAAAGCAAAATGTGTAAACATCAGCCCTTTCACAAACTCTTGAATCTTTTTCTTGCTCTTTGTTCTTTTCCTTTAACATTTTCATCTAATTTTATACTCACAGAAAAGCTGCAAAACTAGTTACTGTATACTCCTTTCTTAGTCCATTTTGTTGTTGTTATTGTTTGTTGTTGCTGTAATAGAATACCTGAGACGGGGACATTTACAAAGATCAGAAATTTATTTTCTCATAGTTGGAGAGACTGGGAAGTCCAAGATCAAGAGGCTGGGGTCTGGTGAGAGCCTTCTTGCTGCATCCTGTGGAGGGAAGGAATTCTATGTCCTTACATGGCAGAGGGTGGAAGGGCAAGAGAGATGAGCTCCCTTGCTCAGGCCTTGTCTAAGGGTACCTTATCCCAAGAATGAGGGATGGACCCTTATGGCCTAGTCACTTCTTAATGTGTTCTGCCTTTGCCTACAGAATACTCCCAGGTGGCATTTGTGGTTGCAGTATTTACCCCAAGATACTTATGATTTATAGCCCTAAAGGATTTTTAGGAATGGAGAAACAGAAAGACGATGAGAATGAGGAACTTCAAGTCTTTTTTACAGTTACTATAAGATATTGCTCAGAAGCCTCAGCTGGATGGAGGTGTTTTGGCCTCTTTGGGATATGCCTTCTCTCAGGCAAATTATAACTGGTGACAGATTCTTACTTTTGCCTCGGTGCCTGCATTTTATCAACCATTCTTCATAGTCCCTGGTCAATCAAAGGCCCAGGTTTCATTGCAAAAGATCAAACCTGTGTTCAACTTTCTTATAAATAAGTTTTCAACTATATGTACTCCAACAGAAACATTGCAGTCGATAAATCACAGTCAGATTTGCTTCAGCTTCAAAGAGCGTGTTTATGTAAAATTAAAGGAATACGGTGGAGACCTGCCCTTTAAATTTTTTTTTCCCTAAATGAGAAATTGTTTAAAAGCTCCTCCCCTTAATTTTATTATGTGGGCCACATCTAAAATTTGAATGAGACACATTCAAACCATGACAACCCATCACAGTTTACCTTTAGGTTAACATCAGGGTCCAAGGATCAAAACAAGAAAATTAATATCAATATCCATTTCATCACCCAACATTAATGATTTACCATCTCTTAATTGGACCGCTGCTATAATCTTGCAACTACTCTGGTCTTTTGTTTTTCTATATCTCTGCCTCTATTTAAATCTAGGAGCACTAAAAGCAGGCTTGTCCCCAACATGGGACCGATCTTTACCTGAAATATTTTCTCCATTTCCTCCAGGGTAAAACTAACACACACCCCTCTGGCATCCAAATGTCCCTAATATTCTGTTCTTAGCTTGAATTTCCAGTCATAGCTTTGATGACTGGATGTCCCTGTCATCTTTCCTAAGATTTTGTGAACACTTTGATCTAACTATCTTCTTCTTGCTTGGAAAGTTTTGCCTCCAATTCTTCACCCCACCTAATATTCAGATAACTACAAATATTGAACTTCCTTGTGTGTCATTTGCACCAGCAATATTGATGGGGGAACTTATGAACATGAGTCAGTTCACACACATACACACACACACACACACACACACACACACGATATATAAACATTGTTTCCAGTGTGTGGTGGCATGTGTGACAGAAGAGGCATTCAGTGCATTTTTTTTGTACTTGTAAATTTTGTAAAATCTCTAAATCATCATTCAATAGAAATTACAATATTATGGGATTCTTGAATGCCCCAAAAATATTATTATTAGATTTCCCTGAATAATGACTACAGTTCAAAACATTTCAAAAAGATTTTGATTGGCAAGATATTGCAAGATATTTCAGCCATCAGGGAGGTACATGGTTCAGATTCATCTTGTATCTAGTTTAGGATTAAAGCATTCTTCTTGCAGGTACAGGGAGCATTAACTGTCCACAGCCTAAGGCTGATGAACCCTGCTTCCACTTTGTAGTTGCTCTGGACCTAAGATAACTTCAAGGCCAAGGCTTCCTGTTCAGGGGCAGAATCCCATAATATTGTAATTTCTATTGAATGATGATTTAGAGATTTTACAAAATTTATAAGTACAAAAAAAATGCACTGAATGCCTCTTCTGTTTTTCAGGGCTGGAACATGAAAGTCAGGCCCTATTACTTCAGTGAGCCACCCAGCCCTCCATTCTAGATGGAGTCCACTGTGGTTTATGCTGTGACTGACTCACAACATATGCATACCTGCCCAGTCTTGTCCTTTTCACTTTCCCATAGAGATGCTGCAAGAGTACATCCAGCCTGGGGTGGTGGCACACACCTGTAATCCCAGTACTTGAGAGACTGGTAAAGGAGGATCTCAGGTTCTGGATGGCCTGAGCAATTTAGAAAAGCTCTAAGCAACCTAGTGAGACTCTGTTTCAAAAAATTAAAAAAAAAAATGCTGAGGGTATAGCTCAGAATTAGAATGTCCCTGGGTTCAATATCCAGTATCACACACATACACACACACACACACACACACACACACACACACACACACATACACACACAAAAAAAAAAAAAAAGAAAAGAAATCCTTCAAGATTTTTTCCAGAAAAACTATTCTGCAACACTTCCTTATCATTCTTCATGAAATCATCAGATACTTTATTCACTGATTCATTCATTTGCTTAGTAAATATGCATTCAATAGCTATTATGCATCTGACAAAGGATGAGGAAGACCTTGACTCTGCCCTCATAGAACACGACTCTTTCTACTGCTCCAGCCTTCTCCATGTCCTCCCCAGTATCAGAAGTTCCCAGAATGCCCCAAGGTGGCTACTTTGCCTTTACTATGTGAGCCTCATTGTTTGGCATTCCTCCCCTGCCATTCTCCTGGTTTAACTTGGCATATCTTTCCTCATTGAGGCTAAATGCATCCCTTGTTAGAAACCTATCCCTGAGCACCCTGTCCATGCTGGACCAAGTCGGGCATCCTTACTTTTTGCTACGTCATTCAGCTGAGTTTCTATGCAGATTTGTCTGTTCCTTCTCTTCCTTCCCACCACCAAACTCTAAGCTTCTTGAATGTAGAGCTTATCTTAAAATATGTACTCTAGTTCAAGCAAGTCATATATGTTGAATTGTTGAATGAACAAGTGAGTAAAAAAAGACTTATCTAAAAAAAAAAAGGTTTTGGTTCTATTATCCATAGACCTAATTATCTAAGCGTGCTGATTAATTGGTGGTTCTGATCTAATTTTATATTCTGAGGAATTAAATATGATGGGATAAAACATTCCTTTGATAAGTCTGCACAGCTTTTTCAGCAAGCCAATTTCTCCAGGTACCTTCAGTTGTGCTTTTGCAGAACTTAAATGCTACATGCTATGTTATATTATTAACCTTAAGTTTCACATTCCTTTGATATGATTCCATTGCATATGCTCCAAGCCCACGTGAATCTAATAGGTATCTTTAAAAGAAAACTACAAAGGAATGTTAAATAATACAGGTACTTAAAGGGCCATCTTTATGTAGTACTCCAGCCTAGCAGTACCATTTCTTTGAAAAGACATGGATATTGTTGAAGATGGAACAGAGAAGTTTATCTCCACTTTTTTTTTAAGAGATTTCTTTCCCACTGTATTCCCACACATAGATATCTGTATGATATGCATGGCAAAATTTAGCTCTTGGCAGGATGATGTGTTAATTATTACTCTTTTTCATCTCTTTTTTTTTATTAGGTACGTCTGTCACTAATGTAACAGCTACTGATGCTGATGACCCAGTTTATGGAAACAGTGCAAAGCTGGTTTATAGTATCTTGGAAGGGCAGCCTTATTTTTCCATTGAGCCTGAAACAGGTTTGTGGCCTAAATTTTGAATCTATTTACCATGTTTTTGCTTCAGGGAAACAGTTTTCTGGGGATTTGGATTATGAAATGTTATAGTTAAGTATTTCACTGCCTGTACCAATAATATTTAAGTATACCCTGTGAGGCACATGGTAAGCCTTACAATCATTTTGATACTGATTAAAACAAATTACATAGCCTATATAGAATATCAACTATTTAAGAGATGGTCTGACACAATCTTTTGTCCTGTAGTAAGGAGAACAAAGGTATTTATACATCAGACAGACATAAACATCGTATGCAAATCTAAATGCAGTTACTCGTTGGCTGCGTGGTTTGCTCAGAAAGAAACTGCCTCAGTTTCAATTTGCACATCTATAAAATAAGTATGAGCTTGGTGTCATGGTGCACCCTGGTAACCCCAGTACTTGGAAGGCTGAAACCATGGTGCACCCTGGTAACCCCAGTACTTGGAAGGCTGAAACAGGAGGATCACAGGTTCCCAGCCAGCCTCAGCAACTTAGTGAGGCCTTCCACAACTTAGTGAAACCCTGTTTCAAAATAAAAACATAAAATAGGGCTGAAGGTGTAGCTCAGAGGTAGAATAGTAGAATGCACCTAGGTTTCATCCCCAGTAACACACACACACACACACACACACACACACACACACACACACAAAACAACAGCAACAACAACACCAGAACCTACCACCTAGTGTTAAGATTGATCAAATGAAGAAATTAATATCAATATTCAGTGTTATACGGTAATCTTCACTACATATTAAATATTATTACATTTGTCATTAGAGTCTTTATTTATAAAACAGAAAACTGATGGTTCTTAAGATCTTATTGTGGTCAATATTAAACCTAGTGAATATTCTGAGGCCTGATGGCACAGATTTTATAAACCATAAAGTAAGGTATTTAAAAAACAAAAATCAAGTGCAAATAATTATTGTTTGTAAAAATCTGTTTTGGAAAATAACTCACAAAAATAACAGATTTTGTAAATATATGTGCATCTTTTAATTGTTTAATAACATTAAGAGAATATTTCTATTTTGTCACAATGTTTTAAATCCTGTGAGGTTTCGTTGTAACACATTTAAAATATAGTATTAATAACAACATTATTATTAAAATTATTTAAAACAGTATCTTTTATGTTTAATTTTCATCTATATCTGGTGGTTTTATCTGCAAATTTCCAAGTATAAAAAATTCAATATACAGTGCAAACACATATATAAAATTTTTGATTAATGAGTTTTTAGCATTATTGAGATAAATTTCCATGACTTGCCAATAAGTCAATTATTAATTAAATTAAAAATTAAAAAAACTTCTCTGTGCGTTTGTTAAAAGTTCAAAGAGTAAAATCTTTATTTATTTTAATGTTAAAAAAATCTTCATTTATACATAAGTAGGTCATGGCTGAAAATTGAACTTAGATTTGGAAACAGGAAGGCACTCTTATAAAGTACATTAATTGGAGGCATGATTATATATTCTTTCTTAGCCAAGAAGGAAGTTTGTCATAAACTCTGCTCATTTGGGCCCTGGGATGACTCAAGAGAAAGGACAGAGCAGGTAACCAGCTCTGGGTTTTCAGGAGAAAGGAAGTCTGGCGATGTTCTATCACTTGGCCAAAGTTACAGTGCAGAGTTGGTAGCAGAGTTAGGACTTATTTCCAGGTCCCTAATTTCAAAACTATTATACGATTTTTCTGAACTTCACTTTCCATCGTCAATAATTATGATGCAGGGGCTTCTGCAGGACAGCAGCGTGCTGATTTCCCAAGTGGAGTTGGATAGCGTTGTTCTTTGCTTCTTCACCATTCATCCATGTGGGACATGTCGTTCACCAATCCTAAAGGAATAGAAATATTGTTCTGCAAATATCCACTGAGCTTTACTATGTACCAGGCACTAAATAAACATAGGGAGAAAAAAACATAAAGGCTAGTCTCAGTTTGCAAATGACTCATGATCCATTTTGGAAGATAGATTTTTTTTTTCAAAATAAGTAAAGGAAACATAGTGATTCGCTTTAAATAATTTGTATTTAAAAATAAATTACTATGAGATATAGATGATTAATCCCTCTATCTTTTAAGTTAGATTTGAGCAATTTTAAGATTTATTGAGATATCACTATCTCTCTCTCTCTCTCTCTCTCTCTCTCTCTATATATATATATATATATATATATATATATATATATATATATATATATACTTTAGTGTACTTAAAGAAAGTGGCAAGTGTTTATTTTCTGTAGATTACTAAACTGAATGATACTGCCCCAGGATAAAAGCACTCTAGAAAGATGGGGGTAAGCCAGGCGTGGTGGCACACGCCTATAATCCCAGCATTTGGGAGGCTGAGACTGGAGGATCCTGGTTCTCGGCCAGCCTCAGCTACCTAGTGAGGCACTCCGCAACTTAGTGAGACCCTGTTTCAAAATAAAGAATAAAAAAATAGAGCTGGGGGTATAGCTCGGAGGTAGAATGCCCCTGAGTTCAATCCCCAGTACTGCAAAAGAAAAAAAAAAGAAAGATGGGGGGAAGGGGCAGTAGTGGCCTCCAGTCAATAGGAATTTCCATTAATAAAGACCCAGAATTTAGAATTCTAGCAACATAAGAAAATTTCAGGCATGAGCAGAGACTCATTAAATAAGACCAGTACCCTCTGAAAGAGTGCCTACCAGGAAGAATCTTTATATAATTGGTCTGTCCATTACTTCAGAAAGTGACTCAGCATAATTGGGTCAGAATATGTTGGCTGAATGCCAGTGGAACATTACTATTCACATGGGATCCTCCTCCCTCCAGTTGCATTTACTCCAGGATTCAGCCCATTCCAGCCAGGGTCAGATCTGCAGCTAAAGTGGCCGATACCATGACAATGCATGCTCACTCCACAGGCTATGCACTGCAGCCAAGTTCATAGTCATCAGGAAGAATAGCCTCCATTACCCACCATCAGCAGATCTTTGATGCTAGAATATTTCCAATATTCTAGAAAAAAAAAAAGAAACTAGAGAATAGGAGATAACAAATCCATTATGTATCATGTTTTTCACACAGAAGGATGCTAAGAGCAGAAATCTCTACTTTGGGACATATTATGTTTGCTGTCCCCTTGCTTATTGCTGTCTCTCTTTACGAAATTTGGTTCTGTTATAACCATCCTTCTGTCTTAGGGAGACCTTTTTTGCTTACTTCAGGTCTCAGCTTAAGACCACAGAGAGGCATGCCATTGGTTTGTTTGTTGTTGTTGTTGTTGTTGTTTTCCGGCACTGGGGATTGAACTCAGGGGCATTCTACCTCCGAGCTATACCCCCAGCCCTATTTTTTATTCTTTATTTTGAAACAGGGTCTCACTAAGTTGCAGAGTGCCTCACTAGGTAGCTGAGGCTGGCCGCGAACCCGGATCCTCCGGTTTCAGCCTCCCGAATGCTGGGATTACAAGCGTGCGCCACCATGCCCAGCTTTTTTCTTTTTTTTCTTATTGAAGCTTACCTCCATCAGTCATTATCTTGTCTCTTGACTTTTTTCATCAGTTCCCATACCAAAAGGTATATTCTAAGAAAGAATGTGGCTTGTCCAGTGTGCTAGTTTCCCATTCCTATGCCTGACAGATTGTCTGACACCTAAAAGTACCCAAGTAAGTAGTTGTGAAAAAAACATAAATGAAAGAAAGATGGAAAAGAGACAGGGCAGAAGAGAAGGTGGGAATTGAATCAATGGAAGGAATCAAGGGAGAAGTGAAGAAAGACTGAATTAATAGAAAGAGAAAAGCTTGCTGACAATTCATAAAGAAGTGAGGAAGTTAGGAGGATCCTGCTGGGGAATCCAGCTTGCATGGCTTTCTATTCATTCTTCTTCTCTGAGGGAAATAATATATTTCATTTCAAATATTACAATGTATTTTTGTTTAAAATTTAATTGGGACTAATAGTCATGTCATTTCCAAATCTAATACTGTGTCTTAAGTGTCTAGGCTGTATTATGCTCTTTTTATTTGCATTTGAAATTGAACGTGGAGGCATTCTATCTCTGAGCTACATCCCCAGCCCTATGTTGTTGTTGTTTTTACTGACATAGGGTCTAAGTTGCTGAGTGAGGGTCTTGCTAACTTGCTGAGGTTGGCCACAAAACTGTGATCCTCCTCATCCCCCCAAGTACTCTGATTACAAGTATATGCCACTATGTCTGGTTCACAACAATTTTCTTGTGTTTTAAAAATGAGACAGGAGATCACACTAAACCCTTACTCAGATTGACTTCTAGATCAAATGAGGAGAAAGGTTCAGGGTCTACTAAACAAGGAAGGAATAGTTTTAATGTC
Organism: Graphiurus murinus; assembly: GCA_004027655.1. Lineage (NCBI taxonomy): Eukaryota > Metazoa > Chordata > Mammalia > Rodentia > Gliridae > Graphiurus > Graphiurus murinus. The sequence goes on from PVLC010000066.1 coordinate 151,436, forward strand.
TCCTTCTATTCCAGAGGTCACTGTGATGGTATTACTACTAACAATAACAACAACCGCATCAATAAAAAAAGAAAAGTAGTTGTGCTTACACAGTCCTTTAAGTGTGACAGAGCACTAAACCAAATTGCAGAGGGAAGAATTTCTGTCTCCATTTTGCAAATGACAGCACTATGTTTCAGAAAGAATAAAGTAAAATGCCTTCCACATCTTTAGGTAAAATTATCTGTCAAATCGTAACAACAGGAGAATAAAAACAAGAACATAAACAACCACCTCGTTCATTGAACACTTATATGCAAGGCCCTGTGCTAATTGGGTTTACTCACATCATAAAATTTGCATACGTTCATTCCACACTGCTTGTTGAGGTAGGTAGTAATGTCATCTCAGTTTTGCTGATCAGAAAGCAGAGCCTGTCTTGATCCATTTCTTGCCCAAGGTGGTCGAAGCAGAATTCAAAGTGAAACTGTCTGACTCCACATCCTTAATTTTGACATTCTCTTGTACTCCCGCTTGACTTCCAGGCAATGTAGCTCACACCAGGGGATGTCACTGGTTTGGAAGGGACCTATAGGACTTGGAAGCAGGCCCAGGCCTCCTTTATACATAAGCACAAGAGGCAGTGCAGTGTCTGACAAGATGTGAGGCAGTAGTAATTGTAAAATGAATCGTCATTTTTGTGAATAGCTTTTATTATGGTACTTCAAAAGGCTGAAAATAGCTTATTTGTATTCTAAAAATGCCTTTCCTTTTTTTTTCTTTTCCCTCTATGCCACCCCCAATGCCATATGTTTGCTTGTAACATTTTGGGCACAGACAGGGAGAAATGTGGCATTTATTTAAAAAACTCTAATTTGAGGACAGCAGTGAGAAAACACTTGCAGTCCACCCTAAGTGATTGAAGACGGAAAGTCTAAATGAAATGCAAGACAAGTAAATAATAAATGCTTAACTATCTAAGGAAACCAAGGTAAAGTTTTAGGACGGTCCAAACTTTGCTTGAGGCAAAGCTAGAGTATGAAAAATGACCTGCTTAAAAATAAACTAACTTAATTCATTGACCTTTTTTTTTTTTTTTTTGAAACACAGACTATCTTTCTTCATTGGATACAAATAACATTTGTCTAAGTGGAACCTGTAAAAAGAGCTAAGGAAAAAAATACTCCTTGTGAAAAAAAAAATCTGTGTAATGAATGGTTCTCTTTTAGAAAAAAAAAAAATCAAGATAATATGTGGAGTCTTCATGGAATTCCTTCATGGAATTGAGTCATTTTTATGTCTTCTTGAGTCAGAGTGATGAATTGCAAACACACTGGGTCTCTTTTTAAGCAGGATTGCATAGATTATCATTTCTACTGCCAAGAGGGCTGGCTAAAGAATTTGCTTAGTGCAGACCTTTGAGAAGAAGTATTCAGACAAATTCAGGCAGAACAAGAATGCTTGGATATACATCAATAGTTGGAAATATCTTCCTTGTTCACATTAATTGGCATTTAATCATCATCTGTATGCTAAGTCATGTTCCAGGCACTGGGGGTGAATTGTTGTTTATGACGAATACAGAATATATATTAAATTTTAAATTATAATAGTATTATTTACTATATATATATATATGGTCCATTCATACATGGATGAAGAGAAGCTATCAACTAAGCAAATTGGTATGGAAAAGAATATCAAGAAAGTATTATTGAAGTTAGTGATACCAGAGAATGGTTCCTGAAAAACTGATGGAAATTTAACAAATGAAGGTTGTATGGGAAGGGGAATTGTTAAATGAGATATAACAGCAAAAAAAAAATCAAAGTGATATATGATTGGGGGGAAATAAATTGATGATCAATGTGATGTTGAGAAATTAAATAACTTTTCTTTCCTTAGTAGGATTGGCATATTTTCACTTGAAGAAATATTTTTAAGTACAATAACATTGCCTAGAACTTAAAAATACAAACATTTCTATGAATTTGTGTGTGCCTTTGGAAGAGTGCTTTCTCTTCTTGTGATAAAATATTCAAATTTATATTAATGTGTATTCATTTTACATATTAATGGGACTTACAGTGTGCACTGATTAAATTCTATTTTTTAAAACACAGTAATAAAACTCTTTTCTAATCATTCATGATCTCTCTCTCTCGTTCTACATATATATATATGTTTGTGTATGTGTGTGTGTGTGTGTGTGTAGACATCTCTCTCTATATATATATATGTCCTTTACTTTTAATCTTCACAACTAATTATATAACACATATATATATATAACACATTATATAACACATTATATATATATATATATATATATATATTATCCTTTGGTTTTAATTTGCACAAGTAAAGAATATCCTCAATTTTGTTTATTTTTATTTAGATTGAATGAGACAAAATGTGACATTTTTATTTTTTGTGATGGGACATTTCTATTTAAAACTACCAATGGCTTTGCATGAGGGTAAATAGAAAAGAATTTCAGCAGTGTTGACCCCAGAAGACCTATGGGACCCATTTCTCTTAAGACCTCTGGGTTTTACAAAATATGATTTATTTCAAAAAATAAAACCTTTGGGTCTGAGGTCAAAAGTCACCATTGCTGGAGACAATTATGTCAAGGGGACCATGAACCTCTTTCCATGCCAGGTGCTGGGTCAAATGATGAGTTATCTCCTTCCATTCCACAGCTGAATCATGTTTACAAATCAAAGAACACCTCCAGATCATGCCTTTTTGTGAAGTGGGTAGCCAAAAGTGGAGAAGAAGTGGGGGTGGGGTTTCTGAAACATGTGGAGGAACAGGAGTTTCCTCCAGATAAATTATGCACAGGATAAATAGACAGGAGGATGTGGGAGGAAGCCCAAGAGTGATTTTCTCACCTGTGAGGATATTCACCTAATTACCCAATGTATTCTTCTCCAGTTCCTATTTTTTAACACAATAAATGGCATAGACATGGATTTATTTATTTATCTATCTATTTATTCATTTATTTATTTGTCTGTTTGTTTGTTTTTCTGGTACTGGGGATCGAACCCAGAGTCATTCCACCTCCAAGCTATATATCTGGCCCTTTTTATTTTGAAACAAGGTTTTGCTAAGTTGATGAGGCTGTCCTTGAACCTGTGATCTTCCTGTCTCAACCTCTCAAGTACTGAGATTACTGACCTGTGCCACAACATCCGAGACTTTGATATTTTTTGAAGAGAGAAAACAGGCAATGGTGTCCCTTTCAAATATTTCTTCATCGTTCTATCGTTCCTTCTGTTTGTCTTTCTGTCTCTCTCTTTCATACACATGTTCAGAGTAGAATAAATTACTAGTGTTTGAGTCTAAGCTAATTTTAGAAGAGAATAAAGAGAAAGATAGTTACTTTTCTCATGTTTCTTACATCTCAGGCATAAAAATCACCAGTGGGCAATGAAAAAAAAAATTAGGAAGCAACAGACAATGTGTTCATAGCTCATGGCTTTGAACTCTTGTTTAATCCCTATACCACATAAAGTAGCTATTTAAAATATCTTCTTAAAGATAAGAGTTATGAGGATTCTTGAGGTTAAATAATATTACTGTGGCCAGATAGTTGGCAAAGGCTCCACATATATGTACACATATATAAGCACGCGTGCACACACACACACACACACATATAGTTTACAATAAGCATCTGTTGGATAAATTGGTGGATGAATAAATTGATGAGTGAGAATCTGAAGTGACTTTTACTTGAGCCTAAATGTACACCTCACTGCATCGTTTGAAATGCTCAAACTTAATGACACTGACGAGGAGGAGGACAGCATTTCATTTTAAAATTCCAACAGGTCGCTGCTCAATATGTACAGATGTATATCTCCCAAAATGTCATCTCTCTCCAGTTTGGCTGATGATTAAATCTTCGTGTCAGTAAATGTGACAGCGGGCTGCATATACACACATTGATTTAACAATCATTGATCTTCCTATTTGGAATTTCCCGTGGGAAGAAAAGTGAGTTGAATAAGTCTTGTGGTCATATTGTCTTATTATGATTAAAAATAATCCCCCAACCCAAGTATATAGAATAGTTAAATATTTTTGCGTAAGCTGTGTGATTTTCATGTTACCTACAGTTTTGAATGCACTGTTTTAACTCTGTAGGGAATTGTCCAGTGCTGAGTAAAGCTAGAGTAAAAGAAATGTATGTATGGAGAAACCAAGGTAGTTGGATATGCCTGATTGGAAAACAAACAAGCAAACAAAAAATACTAAGAACCGCACAGTTACCTCAGCATGTAAAAGCCTGAAAACATGCTTTGCGATGGATTTAAGTAGAAGCAAAAGCAAATATTTATTTCCACATGATATTCATCCAAATGTGTACATAGGTAGGATTGGGAATGTTTCAGTTTACTACATATCATGTTCTAAAACATTAACTTATACTTTGCATTTCTAAATTCTTTTTTTTTCTTCCTTTGAAATCCAACTCTAAGCTTCATTTGAACTAGTTAAAATAGTTTGTAAAGAATGACAAAAGCCGTACGTGGTGGCACACGCTTGTAATCCCAGCATTCGGGAAGCTGAGACCAGAGGATCCGGGTTCTCGGCCAGCCTCAGCTACTTAGTGAGGCACTCCACAACTTAGTGAGACCCAATTTCAAAATAAAGAATAAAAAATAGGGCTGGGGGTGTAGCTTGGAGGTAGAACGCCCCTGAGTTCAAAGTTCAATCCCTAGTACCGCAAAAAAAAAAAAAGAATGACAAAAAATTCTCTTCATTGATTTATCTGTATATCTTTTCTCTACACACACATACATACACACACACACACACACACACACACACACACACACACACACACACACACAACCTTTTGTGTTTATCAAGGTAGTTCTCTCTCCCATTCCTATGGGCTAAGTTCATTACTAGGACTTAAGACTATATTGAACACATCTATTCAGAAATCCCTGGTGGCCAATAGTTGTTATAAGTATTATGGCCAAAGTGACTTTAGGTACAACTCCCAAAGGGAAGGATTATCTGACATTCCGATTTGAAAAACTGAGAGTTAAACATTTTATACATGCTGCACACAGGTAGAATTTTGGAAACTCAGAGAAGGGGTTAATTAACATTGTAGACCACTTTCCTTTAAACCAAAGGTAGTCTCTGAGGTAGGTTCTAAGGCATGAGCTGTAATCCATCAAGAGGCTGGAGGAGAAGGTGTAGGCAAATATGCCACTTACTTCTAACATCAAGTTCCAGAAACATCCCTATGAAATAGTGTCCTATGGGCTAAAACAGAAGGGACCACCATTTCTCATTTTTAGAAACACTATTAATAAACAAGAGTTTCTACCATAAGGACAGATTCTTATCTAGTTCTTCTCATTCTGCCCCCTGATGCTTAGTACTGTGCCTGCCTCCTGGTAGTTGTTCAAGTGACATTTTTCCAATAAGACAACAAACATAGGTAATTAATCAAGAGCCAACATGGTTAGACTATCATGGAATTCTTCAGAAGGATTTAGAGGTTAATAGAGGAGATTCTAGACCTAAGAATATGTATCTTGTGTTTATCCAATATATACTAACATCTCATTATTTGGAAACAATGACATTGTTGATCGTATACCAGGGACATAAGAATGTTCTCCTAGGTTCTACAGAAGAATAGGCCACAGCATCACTGCATCCTCTTCTTATCCCTCCAGTAGCCTGGATGTCTCACTCAGTGTAGTGGCACATAGCCCGAAGCATCCCAATCTCTTATATTCTGTCCAGAACATCAAAGGGAAAGAAGTTACTATTTATTGATCACCTATTCTGTGCATTTCTACAACTCTCAGTAACTATAAGAAAAGATGAGATTATCATCTCACTTTGTTAGAAAAGAAATAAAATTTCTGGGCAAGTTAACTTCGAGAAAGAACCCAGGTAGTAAAAAGTCAGAGCAATTCTTTCTGATTATGTCTGAGTTTAAACTCTGCTGTATGAAACTTTCTATCTGCAAATTCAGGAGATTATGAGGTGAGGCAACAAAAGTCAATGGATCCAGAAAATAAGGACAAAGAAAACTAAGAGGTCATCTAAATATTTTGATACTCTCATTTAAATCATTTTATTTTTCAATTAAGTAAATAGATACCTATTAATCACCTCAACTCCCAGGGACAAAATGATATATAGAGAAGACATAGACCTGACCTCATGGAATTTACAGAATAGGAAAGATCATAAATAATATGATCATAAATAATTATGCTATAATGGGATATTTTCTTGCTTGTTTACCAAAGTGCTATAAAGAAAATAGGTGAAGTATGGGAGAGTTGACTTATTGTTAGTGTAAATATTATTTAAATGATGAGGCTGTATTTTCATGAAAGGAAAATGGAAAATATAATAGAACATTCTGGAATAGCCAGTATACTTAGTTGAGATTCATCTGTATATGGATGATCAAGTAATATTGGGTAGGGAAAACTCAAAATGGGTTACTTGCAAAGAATGTTTAGTCTCTACAGAATCAGTTCTTCTTCCTTCAAAATCTTGTGAGATTTTCTGCTTGCAGCAGAATTCTGATTTAAAAAATAATTCTGAGTATAATTACTGAAATTATAAAGGAACTATTTCCCCTTATAGTTAGGAAATTATGTGATTATACTACAGAAGTAAAGAAATATTTCTACTTATACCTTTTGAATAAACACTTGAAAAGTAAAATATTTTTGAGACAATCTATTTGCCTGCAATTTACGAGTTATAATCATAAAGAACTAAGAAGTATGTGGCTATATAATTAAAACAAAGAAAAACCTAAAAGATATGATTTAAGGATTATACTAGTATCACTTTACAATGTGTGATTATGTGTAATCTATTCAGTATCTTAAACATGATTGTTTTATTAAGAGATAAGCAATTGTATATGACCATGAGAACCAGAAATTGGGAATTAAGTAAATTTGTGACTTTAATGATCATAAGGTTAACAGAGCTGAAGAGGTTGATAAATATAAGCACCCCTATACTTTTATACATGTATACGTTTATTCACACTTATAAGATGTATTTGGAGAAGCTGAGTTTGGTGATGCCTGCCTGTAATCCCAGTACTTGCAAAGCTAAGACAGGAGGATTGCAGGTTTGGGGTCAGCCCCAGCAAATTAGTGAGACCCTTAGCAACTTAGCAAGACCCTGTTTAAACATTTAATATTTTTTTTAAAGGCTAGGAGTATAGCTTGGTGGTAGAATGCCCCTGGGTTCAAATATATATATTTGGAGACTTTCTTTAAAGGTAGTTTGCATGTGTGGTAAAGTTTTATTGTGTGTGACAGAACACTGTTGGAACTTTTCTTTCCATTCCATTAACTTTAATACTGTCTCTGTGGTATTATCTATCTTATAAGCCACCTTTGCACTCTGACACCTGTGGATCTCTAAAAGACAGGAATTGAGATTGCCTAAGTTTAATGAAAATAATAAAAAAAAGCTCTATATTTGCATAATAGAACAAACTGCAAATCTCATTTCCTTGATTTCACTCTCAGAGGAGTATAAATTAGCCAACACAGGCACAAGTAGGAAGAACAAAAAACACTTACCATGTGCCAAGCCTTGGACTAGAAAGCTCTAAAATATTTAGTAATTGAAATGAGCCAGGGTTGGATCTGCTGCTCCTCCGTTCATCCTTTGCAAATGGGGTCAAGGGAAGAAGCAGCCCCATAAAGTTCTTGCAGAATTAACGTTGCTCTCTATGACTTGAGTTAAAACATTAGCGTTTATATCTGACTTGCTATGAAAGAAGCATTCATAGCAATCATATTTTACTAACTTTACAAAGTCATACATTTAAAAATCTCCCCCTTAGGAAGTAACTGCACAGAGTATTCATAATCAGGCATTGAAAAAGTGTTTATAAATGTAGTTCTGGTTGTGTGGTTTTTCTCACTATATATTTCTGGAGTTCGTTGTCAATAGAAGGAATTGGGCCCACCCCCTACCATGTTCTATTTTCTATCCTCCAATTATGTAAAATTGCAATAATTAAATATTAGAATCAACACAGTGGAAACTATTCTGCAATGACATCACTTTCCTGAACACTTGCAAATAAACTTTTGGGAAAAAAAAAAACACATTTGAAAACAAGATGTATATTATTTACATGTTATATGATCTATAAAGCAATGTGCCTCCTACACTCTGGAAAATAGTTGAATATTTTTACTTAAATTATCTGAAAAAAAAGGCTATAAGAAAGTAAAAAGACAAACAAAAGTTCTGTGTTACACACAAAAATTTATTTTAACAAATCTAAGCCTTTGAATGTTTTTTTTTTTTTTTTTTTTTTTTTTTTTACTTCTGAGAGAGCATTCAAGCTGGTGTCCAGTTGGTTTAGAATTTCATGGGAGACAAAATGGTGTGTAAGGTTCTTATGTGAACATAGGAGTGGTATAATTTCTGTCCCAACATTCCTTGTTATATGAACTTGACTAAGATATTTAATATCCTTGGTTTTTTTTTTTTTTATCTTTTCATACTAGGGATTGAAAACAGGTGAATTCTACTCCAAGCTACAACTCTAGCCCTTTTTTATATTTTTATTTTGAAACAGGGCCTCACCAAGTTGCTGGCTGCAATCTATCTGTCTCAGCTTCCCAAGTACTGGAATTATAGGTCTGTGCCACCACATCCAGCCCTGTCTTATTTCTTTATATCTTAAGGATGAATGATCATAGCTACTTTTCAGTGCTCTTAAAGGGTCTGAATGGAGATATTTAGAGTATCTAGTGTACAGTTTCCCCTCAGCTACCTGAATTCTCTTACTTACCAAGTTAGAATTTTTATTTCACTCAAATCACCCACATGGATCATGCATCTGTCAATACTAACCTACACTGGATTTGTTTGTTGTTTTTGTTTTGTTGTGTTGTGTTTTGTTTTGTTTTGTTTTGTTATGTGGTGCTGGGGATAGAACTCAGGGCAAGGCAAATGCTCTAACACTGAGCCATATCCCCATTCCTGCGCCATTCATTAGACCTGTGAATTATCAGTAATAATGAAAATCGGTAATTTTCATTAGATTGAAAATGGATTTGTGTGGATAGCTGAGTTTTGTTCATCAATCTTCCTTCCTTCCTTCCTTCCTTCCTTCCTTCCTTCCTTCCTTCCTTCCTTCCTTCCTTCCTTCCTTCCTTGTAGGGGAGATTAAGCCCAGAGGCATTCTTCCTCTGAGCTTCATTCTAGCCCTTTTTATTTATTGTTTTTGAAATAGGGTCTCACTAGGTAACTGAGAGTCTTGCTACATTGCTGAGACTGTCCTTGACCTCATAATGCTTCTGTCTCAGACTCCCAAGTACTGAGATTTCAGGCGTGTGCCACCAGGCCTGGCAAGTTTTGTTCACTTTAAATACACAAAACAAAAAACACCCTTATTGTCTCAGTGGAGCATTCCTCCTGAAAAGGACACAGGCTATAGATTCAGACACAGGAGGCTGGGCTGCATGTTCAGACACAGGAGGGTTAAGTAGCAAGTAGCTTTTGGAGCCACCCTCACCCCACGCACCCCTGCTTCTGCATATTTCCTGTGCCACTTGCAGTTGTTGCCTTGACAAAGGGCTGTCTTCCTCCGCACTGACTGCCGACACCTGTCTCTGAGTCAATTTGCCTCTTTTTTTTTTGATGCTACCATTTCAATAAATGTCAAGGTGCTGAATTTTCACATGTGCAAATATTTATGCAAGAATGAGAATAAGCACAACAGTAATTTGTTCCTCGTGTATTCAGAATGTTTCCTAGGCATAAATTAATGGCACCACGCAGCTCCCCGTTAAGTAGGGCAGGGCTGCTCCGGCTGTAGAACATTCTGTGGCCAGTATTTTTCATCTGGAAAGTGAAGAGGTGGGAAAAGTTGGCTCAAATCCTCCAGGCACCTCCAGAAGGATCGTAGACAGCATTGCTTGTATGCATTTATGTAGAATCCCTGCGTTAGTCTGTTTTGTGCTGCTATAATAAAATACCATAGATATTTATTTTCTCTCAGTTCAGGAGGCTGGCAAGACCAAGATCAAGGCCCTGGCCTCCAGCAAGGCCTTGCTGCTGCATTGTAAGGCACCCCATACCAGAAGGGCAAAGACAGGGTGAGAGCAAGAGACAAATGGGAGCTGAATTTGTTGCTTTTTAAGAAACCACTCCTGCAATAATAACATTAGTCTATTCATGAGGGAAAAGCCCTAACCTCACAGATAAATCTTTTTTTTTTTTTTTCTCTTTTTCCCATTTGTTACTGAGGATTGAACTCAGGGGCATTCAGCCTCTAAGCTACATCTCCAGTCCTATTTTATTTTGAAACAGTGTCTTGCTAAATTGCTTAGGTGGGCCTTAAACCTGTTATCCTCTTGTCTCAGCCTCCCAAGTACTGGGATTACAGGTGTGTACCACCACCCCTGACTGAAAATCATCTCTTAAAGATAACCCCCCCTTAATATTGTTGCAATGGCTATTACATTTCAGCATGAGCTTTGGAAGAGACAGACATTCAAACCACAGTAATTTCTCACAAGCTCATAGAGGGGAAAAAAGATATTTATGTATGCATTGAATCAATGAACATACTAAAATTTTCAGAGACTCTTATGTGCCTGGTACTGTTCTAGAAGCCAAGTGATCATTAGTCAACAAGAAAAGTGAATTTGCTCATTGCTTTTCTGCTCCTAGGAGAATGTATGTGGGCAGAGACTTTGATGGTTGGATAAGGAAGAATAAGAGTGCCAGGAGAGAGTGGTGATTATTTTCCAAAGGCTGGTGAGGAAAGCCTCCCTAGTAGCTTGACATTGGAGGAATGATATCATAGCATTGTTTTTACAAGTGGATCAAAGGGATAAAATGACTTGCTCCTGGTTACACTGTCTGTGATGTGCATTTGGGATATAAGAGGTGTTGAGGTTCTAAATTTAGAACTATCCCATTACAACATGGAATGATGGGAGATATTTATATATTCTATGACAGTATTGATCAAAGTGCTCAGGGTAGTAAACAGGGTATTAGTCATATATTTTACAGTAGGAAGGCTTGGAGCAAGAATATTTTGATAGAAAAAAAGAGGATGTTTAAAGCCTCAGAGACCACATTTTAACAGAGTGAAGCAGTCAAAGTAAATGCAAAAAATATGAACAAAAGCTCATATAAAAAGCCAATCTGGCATGATAGATGTTTTAACAGAGTGATGCAAACCTGATCAAAATATAAGGGAATTAATTTGCATTGCATAAGTGGTACAATGTACATTGAGTAGCTGCTTCACCTTTTGGAGTGCAACGTCTTCCAGACCAGAGACCTGTGCCTCATTTATCTTCACATCCTCAAACCTTCTCTCAAAGACCATTGACTTGAAATGTATTTCCAAACCTTATGCAAAGAAGCAGAACTAAAGGGGGTGGAAGACAGTTTCACTTTTCTTGCCCTGCTGTGGGTGTCTAAGAAATTAGATCTAAGTTTTGAGTCATTTGACACAGTTTGCACAGTATGAAAATCAGAGCATGAGAGGGAGGGAGGGAGGGAGGGAGGGAGGGAGGGAGGGAGAGAGAGAGAGAGAGAGAGAGAGAGAGAGAGAGAGAGAGAGAGAGAGACAAAGAGACTGATTTTACATATCAGTTTCCTGATTCCATCCCATATAGTTTCTTTGCATATGAAGTGGACCTATACTAGAAATAATCTCCTAGAATTCTCTCATCATATCAGATCATTCACATACATGAAGATCAAGAGGTTTATGGAATTTTATTTGCCTCTAAATATATAAAACAATAACAAAACTAATGTCACACTTTGAGAACATCAAATGATCAGACAAGCAACCATGGAGAGAATGATAGGTTCAGAAACAATCAAGCACATCCCCTTGACTTTGGACCCCATTGGGGTAGTATTTAGCAACAAACTCTAGTAAAAAGGAAAGAAAGGAAAAAATAGTTAAAACTCTTAGTAATCATCAGTGCAATCTGCCTCTATCAATGACACAATATATTTCAATGTGGTCAATGACTTCTCAAGAAATATACATTTTTAGCAAGAATTAATAAGCACATTATTGCTTAGGGAGAGAACTATTGGATTTGGAGTTGGGAAATTCTGGATTCCAACATCACTTTCTAGTAATGTGACTTTGAGGGGGTCGTTTATTAAGCTGTATTTCAAACAGGTAGAAAAAAAAACTTATCTTTGCGGCAACCTCACACCCATTTCCATGATTTAATTCCATGATCATCTTTAGAGACAAAATATTCATGTTCTTTCTTTAACAAGTCAGGAAAATCCTGATGGAGGTTGATTTATTCAAAGTCACCCATAAACAGACACATCACGTTTGGGGACATGCTTATGGCTTTGTCCTAGCCCACTGTTTCAGTCAGCCTTTTCATTTCTGTAATCCAAAACAACAGACCATACAACTTAGAAGAGAGAAGATTTATCAGCTCACAGTTTGGGAGACAGCAAGGGTTCAGTCCATTTTTTTCAGTAAAATTTGTAGAGCTCAGGACTTGGTGCAGGAGACAGAAAGGAGAGGTTGAGGTTCTACTCTCACATCATGGAGTCCAGAAGCAAAAGAGAGAGAACAAACAAGGGGATCCAGGGACACAATAAGTCCCCAAAGCTATACCCCAAAGACCCACATCCTCCATCCCCACCCCATCTGCCTATGCAATCCATTAGAATGGGTTTATCCATTGACAAGATTACAGCCCTCATGACTTAATTGTATCAACTCTGAATATTAATAAACAAACTCTTCAGGGGACCCTCTGTATCCAACCATATCCCCCACACTTGTTTCTTCTGTATTATGTGATTTTTGTCTTCTCTGTTGCACTCTCGTGCAGATGCAGAGATTATTCCTCAAGATGGCATTTTGTTCAACATAACACCATATAAAATGTCACATGCCAAGTAGTGACTGCAAGTTTCTCAAAAATCAGTGGTTTGCATTCTTTATATTCAGAGGACAAAACCAGAAAGTGTTAACAGAAAATTAAAAAAAAAAAAAAAAAAAAAACAAAAACAACAACCAAAAAACCCAGACTCCAATGACTGTGAATGACTAAAAGCTTGAAGGAAGCAGCGTGGGTCTCTCTGTATCTCTGCGGCAAAGACTCTTATGCTGCCCTTCCAACCAAGCCCTGTCTTTGGCAAGCAAGAAGTAATTAGTACATTGAGCTGATTTGAAGGAAGCAGACATTTAGAGAAGGCTGAACTTGAGTATCCATTCACTCATACATTCACACACAAAATATGTATTCCTCAAATATGTATCATCACTTAGATTCATTGGAACAAAGACATTTAATGAAAATGTACATACAACAGCAAAAGGGGGGGATGGGAAGTGAGAAAAGTTTGACAAGGATCAGGAAGCAAAAGCAAGGAGAATCACATGATTTCTAAAAAGCCAGAGACAGGAAAGCAAGATGTATGCTTTTATAATTTTTAAATATTAGAATATAAAAATAAAAAAAAGCATAAGCCATTCAATGTATTGGAAGAAGCAGTGCTCTGATGTATTTTGACAACTGTCACTAAGGGAACAATAGATCTATAAAGCCCTGCTGTTACTAACCCTCTGTATAGTAACTCTCTGTGAACTAGAACATCTACTTCCCTTTCCATTCCAACTGGTTTTGCCTCTGGCTTGCCCCCTGGGAAGGTCAGAGTCAACCCCTTGTTTATCCAAGTCTGATTATTTCAGTCCTGAAGGGGCACAGAGATCCATCCCTCTAAGCTTGCTTCTCTATCACTGGGCGTAATCATTCCTGGATTGTAACATCCACAAGAAGCCTGGGCTAACCACAGTAAGAATGCAGTTTATGTATGTGAGAACCACTGATAATGAGTGGCTCTTTGCAGAGTGCTTGTATCTCTGGGATATTTTTATTCTGCCAGGTAAGTAGTGATCTCTGCTCTACAGATGCAAAGGATGGGGGACAGAAGGGCGTAAGTATGAAGTTTGGTTGCCCTGTTTCATGTAGCTCTACACATTGCAATACACCTCTCTGCTTTCTCACTCAGACTGTAAAGATTGTGATGTTAGCCTCCTTGCCTCTCTTCTCCCCAGTATCATTACTCCTTGAAGCAGTGTTTGATATATAACAGGTGCTCAGTAAACTCTTATGGAATTAAATTCTAATTCCTTGTTAGTGATTCATCATAATGACTCTTCCCTCTTTTCTGGATAAAATAGACCGTGTGTGTGTGTGTGTGTGTGTGTGTGTGTGTGTGTGTGTGTGTGTGTGTGACAGAGACAGAGCTATGTCCTTTTACTTTGACAAATGGAAACTGAAAACCATTGACTACAAGAGTATTTTTTAATATATATTTTAAAAATAAAGAAAATAATAACTAAAACTAGTGATAGGCAAGAGGGGAAAGGGGGGACGAGTGTTGTGCCCATAGCTGATGGCATGTCTCACCCAGACACAGATCTGATTAAGTGAGATTCAGAAGCAGCATTGTCTGAGAAGAAGCATGAGGGGAGGAGGAGGAGGCAGATTCTATTTTGAGATACAATGTGAAGGAAAGGAGGGAAATCATGTGGTGGGAAGAAAGCGATGCTGCACCCCAAAGAAGAACGTAGGAGGATTTCAAACACAGAATTTTCATAATGGAACAAAAGGGTCCAGGAGGGTCTTGAGTTGGAGCGAACAAAAGGCATGGTGAAGAAATTATCTTGGGTTCCTTGTGAGATCTGTACCCCTTGAATTTTTGTAAAATAATCAAGTTGTCAGATTTTGACATGGCTGTAGTCTGTAACCCACCTCAGTACTTAGATACCTTTCACTTTTGTGTGTATCAATGTTTTATAAACCTCCATGGGTGACAAGATAAAAACAGTAGAAAGAGGTTGGTGGCCATAGGGCAGTTCTTTTTAGCTCTAATTCTGGTTCCCGATTCTTACTGAGGAGGGTTTGGGTGAGTCGTCATCACATCTCTGAGGCCCATGGTGGCAGCTCCCATGATTAAGGGAAGCTCTGCCTTCCTGACCGCAGTTTTCTCATTGAAATAGTTGAACCCTCTGCCCCGTGTTAAAGCAATGGAAGTAAATTGTTGCACTGCCTTGTTATAGCCACACTGCCATAGGCCTTGCAGCAATCATGTGGTCTTAGTGACATTTGTCATCGTCTTGGTATTGATAGGTAACTACCAATTAGTACAATATTCTTCCTTAAAACAAACAAACAAACAAAAAACTATAGGATAATAACCATCTTCATGTAACTGAAGATGAATCAGACATGTTAAGAAAATTTCCCAGGTTTCTTACAGCACCCAGACAGGAGAATGCCAGAAATCAAATCCAACTTGTGTTATCAAATCTGAACTCTTCAAAACCATGTCCTGCTTGTCAGTATTGGCAGGCTGTGATCAATATAACATGTCGTGACTGATTGATATCGAGAAGCAGAAAGTTCCTTTGAAGCCTGAGAAGAATGAGGACCACTTTAGTAACTGGAGATAAGACCAGTTTAATTAAAAAGTGTTCTTTGAACCATGGTAGGTGCTATTTCATATCATCTTGGGTGGCAGTTTCTGTCTCTGATTTATAGATGAGGAGACAGGGTTTATAAGAGCTGAAAATAGTCTTAGTTGAGCATGGTGGCACATGCCACCTATAATCCCAGTACTTAGGAAGATGAGATGGGGAGGACCACAGGTTCCAGACCAGCCTCAGCAATTTAACGAGGCACTCAGCAACTTAGTGAGACCCTGATTCAAAATATACAATAGAATAGGCCTGATGGTGTAGCTCAGAGATCCAGAGGTAGAATGCCCCTTGGGTTCAATTACCAATAATAAAAAAAAAAAAAAAAAAAAAAAAAAAAAAAAAAAAAAAAAAATTCTAACTCAGGTTTGAATCCTGGCTCCATTTTGTAGTTGATGACTTGGGAAACACATACTTTATCTCATCTACCACCCTGCTGTTTTTATCTGCTTAAGTTCTGAATTGCTAGGAGAAAGCATCCAATTTTATGTCAACTTTCACTTTGCTTTTTTGAACCGCCCATACTTCCACGTATAATTAGTTATTGGAATTATGGCTTCAGGAAAGAATAGTGCCATCATGTTCTTCACAGAAATAATTCCACTTGATTGAGGAGTCCCTGGGAGTGTTTTCATTGCGGGCGAAAAATAAATTTCACCTTAATTCTGAATAGGAATAATTACAAGTATTTCAATGGAACTCAAAATTGGCAATTTAAGTCGCATCAGTTATTGGCTAGCCATGTGTTGATACTGGAAACAGTGGCCCGCACAGAATTATTTAACACTGGGATCCAAGAGCTACAATAACGAAAAGTGTATGCTGAAGTCCTTATGAACGTAGCCTGTAAAAATAAAGAGATGGAGTATGATTGTTAATTCATTTACAAAATTTCATATATTATTCTACATAGATATGGATACAGATGTGTCTGTGGTCTACACAGTGGGATAATTAGGAAGCTCTAGTTTTTTTAGTCTAAGGATATTCCTCTTTATAAAACAGGAAATTTACATGTAAGGAAGCAATTATTACACATTGAGGTATTTGAATGATCCTCAGGGGTCTGATTTAAACCTTTCAGGCTTGCTGTTTGCTAGTCAAAATGTTCAAATACAAATGATGCAGGGCATATAGAGGTTAACATATAAAATCTATATAAAAATGTCAGACTCATTAAGATGCTGTGATAGCATAGGAGGAGATTGTAGGGCAAACATCTTACTAAGCAATCCATGGAGGTTTTTCAGCAAAAGAGAGTATATTACTTCATTAATATTTTATCACCTAGATTTTAGAGACCAAGATTTGAACCTCTGTTCAGCTACAGACTTTTTGACCTTGCCCAAGACTTTTTCCACTGCTGGACCATATTCCAAACACCCAGTATTCATGGGATAATACATTTTCCAACTACAGAAAATGAATTAGATTTTTCTATCAGCTGTTATAGAGGAATTTAGATGTTAGAACTTTATATTTGCCGAGAGAAAGAAATAACAGTGAAATTTTACGTATAGTAATCAAGCATCATTCTTTGGTAAAGCTTATATATATATTATAAGCTTTATATGTAATATGAATATGTAATATTTCATGAACCTAATTCCTTGGGGTTGAATTTATGAAAAAACAATTGCCTTGATATATATATATATATAAATATATACATATATACACACATTTATAATCTCTAATCATATATATATATGTGTATATATATGTATATATATCAAGGCAATTGTTTTTTCATAAATTCAACCCCAAGGAATTAGGTTCATGAAATATTGCTAGGATGCATAGCCACCTATTTTTCAGCACTCCAGAGATTATCTGAAATGTGAGAACATTGCACCACAAATTCATGCTGAGACATTTAATTAATAACTCAAATGTCAATTATGATATGGATAAAAATATCTAGAGAAGCAATGAGAACCCCTGGGTTCTTGAGTGAGTCTACAAAGCACACTCATCTCTCTTGGCGTTCAATGACTCTGCCCTTCCTTTCCCAAACTGGCACAATCTTAAGATGTGACTCTTGGGTTGTTATGGAATGGAATAGCCCTTTAGTCTTAAAAGCAGTAAGAATTGAGACATCTCTCTCCACTTTGTGTTTCTGTTACCTGTGGTGTAAAGAATTGTAGTAAAAGGTGTTTGGGGGCAAATCATGTAGTGATTCTAATGCAAAAGACAAATCTGTGTTACCTGTTAATCACTGGAGATGCATTACATTTTTGGAAGTTGGTAAGGGTTGTTTATATCTTATCGCATCTCTGTTTCTGATATTATAAATAGCATCTATTTGTGCTAATTATTGCACTGTATATGAATTTTATTTTTCATATGTAAGTGTACGGGTATATTTATGGAAATGTATACATAAATGTGGAACCTATGTATGCATATGGATGTATTTATAAGCACAAATATAATGTGTACATATTTATGCTATATATGTGTAAATATGCATGTGTGTATAGTGTGTGAAGTTTGACTTTTTATTTATCATATGATAGCACCCACCTTAAACTCTTTTTGGCATTGTATAGCATTTTATATTGAATTGGTGAGCCTCAGAGAGTTTTAGTAATCTACTCTTGTCAAAACTAGTTTTCATAACTCATTTAACTTCAGAGCCCCCTTCTACAACACAGGAAAATTCATGTTACTCATTAGAGTACTGGGAAACTTGGGGGCAGGGTGTTTCCAGTGATTTCACAAAGACACGTAAAGCTATCCTTGTGCTTATTTCCTTCCAAACTTTATATGCACATTGTAACATAGAATAAGTGTGGCATAATGACTTCTAAGACAATTAGAAATGGTTATAAAATAAACAATTTATGTTTTAACAGAATCTTTACAACATGGTTTTTAATGCTTGTTTAATATTATATGACTTTAACCAGTAATTCGGTATTACTTTATTGTTAATATTTAAATTACTTTCTTTTGGAAATAATGTCAGACAGAAGAGTGAACATCTAAACCTAAAAATTTGAAGAGCCAGGAGAAAGAAAAATGTATGATTTGTTTAAAGAATAAGTCATTTTTTAAAAATGTTGGATCAAACTTTATAGACTAGCTTTAGGTTCCTGATTTATTTGACCAATTATATTTCCAATAATTTTGCTGTATTTTATAATGATATCAGATGTTTACAATATTTCTCACTGTCTGTGGGGAATTGGTTCCAGGACTCCCTACAGATACCAAAATCCACAAGTGCTTAAATTCATTATATAAAGTATATATAAAGCAATGCAACATTTGCGTAGGACCTATGCAAGTTACTCAGAGCCTCACTAAATTGCTGAACATCTCTTTTTACCTGGGATCCTACTGTCTCATTCTCCCAAGTACTGAGATTACAGGTATGCACCACCACACCTGATATGAACACAATTATTTTGAAAAATATATTTGATCCACATATGTAGAACCAGTGGACATAGAGATACAGCTGCATAAGAGATATAATTCCTTCAAGTCCACACCATCTTATATCTATCTATCTATCTATCTATCTATCTATCTATCTATCTATCTAGCATCTATATGAGAAATATAGTTTCTCCAAGTCATGGCCATTTTATTTATATGTCTCCCTTCCTTCCTTCCTTCCTTCCTTCCTTTTTTCCTTCCGTCTATTGTTTTCTCTGTATCTATGTATCTAGTTACTTACCTCATTTATAAGTTAATAGTCATGAAGAAAGGGTCAAGCCATTTTATTTGAGCACCATGAATGCAGAATCATTTTTAATCTATGTGTTTACATGTCACACTTCTCCTTTTTGATATAGCTATATATCTATGCAGGTTTGCATTTTTTGTGAAGCTGCTCTTGAATGGTAGGATGGGCATGTGTTGAAGCCTCTCTAGTTATAAATCTGGTGCCCTTCATAACTGGTAGCATGTAGTACAAATCACGTAGCAGCAGAAAGTATGGGTGCAGAATAGAAACCCCCTGAAGAACTTATCTCCTGTGAATTCATATCACTTAACCTCATAAGCTATAAAACCCTTTTACACAGATAGTGGTATAATGCTTGCACACTGAATGGGCCAGGGTTTCTGGGGATAACAAAGCTAGTGGTTTCGTAACCGGGATAATGTGTTCAACAAGACTTATTCAGAAGAGGAGTCTAGCACAGCATTTTATATCAACGGCAATCTTTCACAGCACAATCTGGGAGCCCCGCACCAAGTGAATTACAGTAATCAGCCTTCAGAATGACAAAGGAGTTAATCAGCATCTCCTTGCCTTTCTCCTGAAGCCTTTCAATCTGGTGTTATCACAGAAATTATAAAAAGAAGTCTTCATGACGGATACAAAATGCTTCTCAAATGATAACACCAAAGACAATGGGAAGGAAAAAAACACAAGTTTTAAATTTTTTGAGATGACTGAAATGGGATTCTAATCACAAGTACTCCCTGGATGATGAGACCTAAGGAAGAGCCACTTAGCATGAGGGAGAACTCATGGCCAGTCTAAGATTTATATTCTTACATTTGCACACCAGGGAAATGTCCATTAAATACTGAAAAAGTTAAGCACATCCCTCTGTTCACAGCAAGAGTGAATGCTGGTTACAAAGCAAGCCATTTCCCTCTTAATTCTCCTCTCAGGTTTCACCTCCAATTCCTTACCTTCCTAACTCCACCCCTGGTGCCAGGTTAAAGTTTACATTGAATTAAATTCACGGAGAATGGAGGGTTCTTATTTTCTGACTAGATTAAATTTTCAAAGTGGAGTTTCAGGGAAACTCTTCTAAAGGATAAAGGTTTTATTTGCTCATCCAAATCCGCTATGGGGTTAATGCTGCTGAAAGTCCAGAGAGGCCAACTTGTATTCTCCTTGTATACGAGTTGTGGTTTACCATTCTCAAAAAATCACAAAATGTTATAGTTCTTTATTTTCAAGGAAAAAAAATTTCTCCTGGCACTGTTCTGTGACTTAGTCAAGGGTACAAAATTATGAAAGAGTCTAAATCTAAACCCTAGAACTAGTTTGTCATGGTAGCACATGCCTATAATCTCAGTACTTGGGAGGCTGAGACAGAAAGATTGCAGATTCAAGACCACCCTCAACTGGTTGACCAGCTTCAACTTAGAAAGGCCCTGAGAAACCTAGTGAGCTTATTTCAAAATAAATAAAATAAAATATCTCTGGGATATAGTTCAGAGATAGACTGCCCCTGGGTTCAGTCCACAGTATCATAAAAGTAAACAAACAAACAAACCCTAGAATGAATGATTGCTGATTTGGAAATTTATGAAAATCAGAGGCAAATGGTATAATAAAATTTTCATTGTATCAACTCAAAATTATTCTGGAGCTTCCATAGCTTATGAAATTATCTAAGTTTGTTTTTATTATTATGAGGTTATTTATCAAATATTCACATTAATGACATTACTGAATTGTCCCAGAAGAAAGCATCTCATGCAGCTTGCTGAAAAACTGAAAGCTTCAATTTGTTGATATATTTGTGTAATGGAAATGTAAATATGTGTAAACTTCTGAACATGTTTCCATGCATTGAAAATGTCTGACTAGGAACATATTTACCACCACAGTGAAGAAGAAGGATACAATCCACATCCTGGCCAATGGAAAGTTATTAAAATTAGAACTATAGAGAAGTGCTTTGAATTACTGATTTGGCAAAATGGTGATAAGAATCTCTTACTTTTCTGCTTAAAAATCAAGATTGGAAATGAGTAAGAGACACCATTTAATGGAGAATTTAAGATGTTTTAGTATTTATTGGTCAAAAATTCTGACTTCTTAAATCTGAGATGGAAAATAACCTGCCCTAATCACTATATTTTCTGCTTTATGTTTTTTGCCTTGGAGAATATGAGTCAAAATGGGAAAATAAGTAGAAAGGAGTTTTAAGTCAATGTATTTATCTATTTTAGTAGTTTATTAACATCTTGCAATATCTATGGAAGTGAAATGATCTGCCTTTTGAATAGGAATAAAAATGTCAAGTCAAATGTATAGCTAAGACTCAACACAAAAAGAAAAACAGAAAGATCAAGGGCACTTGTGATTTCTCTTATACTGCCTTTATAGCCACAAGGTAACTGAACAAAAGCTCCAGAAATTCTGTCTTGGAGTTTTTAAAGTGTTGCTGCTAGTTGTGGGGTTGAGAATAGAGGTGGTGGGCTCAGGCAAGGCAGGGACCATTCATTTTACAGTTTGAACTGAAGGTAATGAAGTGTGCTGCATGTCTCAAAGAAACCCTGGAGAGACTACCCACCTGCCTTAACAATCAGGTAACCTACTCCCACTATTGTAGAAAGGAAAAGGAAAAGTGAAGAATCTCAGCATATACCTTCCCAGCTGGGTTCTCTTGAGCAACTAACTCTCTTACCCAAGCATTATTTTGATTTTATAGGTAAGCAAACACATATGTGTACTGTTTCTCAAGGAACTAGCCTAGGCATCACCATATATTATCACATTGCCATATTTTGAAGTAACAATGATCTTGTAATGGTGGCATCCTGGCAACACACGGACATTTAGATAAAGTACCAGGATCCTAACCATATCTCTTAGGATCCTCCCAAAATGGGGTGACTGAAGAGAATTTAACAAATGGACTGATTCCAAAGTCATGACCTGGTTAAGAGAAACAATCAGCAAAGCACCCAAAGCTATCAACAGTTAGTAGTACTGTCATCCTCAAGATGAAGCTATAATGGGATGCTAGGTACAACTTTGCTATCATGAGGTCTCTAAATAATAAACCTAGACTAGCCAGACATGGGTTGCAGGACTTACAGGAGTCTTCACCCTCACTTTGCTCCATTTTTGTCATCTATTTGGATAATTTGTGGTTGGTGGAACCTAACAGAAGACAAGGGAATTCATTAAGGTCACTTTTTCATGATAACAGTAAATGGAGAGGGTGTAAATAGATCTGGAAGAACAATTGGTGAACCACCTACCTTCTAGAAAAGCATACTCAAAAGTCTGATAGAAGTAGAAGGAGAGAAGAAATCATTGTGGTTGGGTAACCGCTGGGTGCCCAGAACTTTGAAGAAATTATCTTACATAATTTTAGAATACCTACCGTGAGAGACTGGCTACTATCTTCACTTGCCAGGATGGAGTATTGAGTCCTGATGGGTTTCATAATTTTTTCATGGTCACAGAGCTATTAAGTGTGAGAATAAGATAAGAAGGCAAACTTGCTTCTCTTCAATTATGAGACAACATTCAATAGGGAAATCAAATTTGTCAATATGGAGGTATTTTAGATGGTATGAAACTATCTCAGTGAGGGAGGACATAAAAAAAAATTCTGTAATTGGTGGAGACCCATGGAGCATTTCTTGTTCTATTTGATAAGAACAACCTCCACTGTGAGACTTCTCTGCTCTTTGATATAACTCATCAACATTAACACAGGTACTCTATTTTCAATTGAGCTACAAAACTTTTAATTCCAAGTGTCTGAGAGACATAACAGTTGAAGTTTATTTTTCTTAATTTTCATCCTCACAACGTATAAAGAGAGAATACCTTCTAATCTCTGACCCTGGAAAAATTGCAGGAACTTCTCTAAAGTAACCTGAAGGGTCTCATGTATGTGTAGTGCCACCAACTTTCTTTAAAAAACAAACAACAACATCAAAAACCAAAACATTACTGCCTTTCTTGGACAATTGTACCATTTTCCTGTGGTTATTAGATGCTCCATGTCAAATTCTAAAGTCCAATGGGTGACTTCAATTGGTGATGACCTTAGAATGTAGTGGTACCTAAATTTTGCCATCGCTTATGTAACATGTGATAGGAGTAAAACAATTTTCCAATGCTTCCATCTAAAAAAAAAAATGAACATGTAATG
>PVLC010000066.1:174929-280843 GCA_004027655.1 Graphiurus murinus
ACTAGGGATTGAACTCAGGGGCTTTCTACCTCCGAGCTACACCCCCAGCCCAATTTTTTATTCTTTATTTTGAAACCGAGTCTCACTAAGTTGCGGAGTGCCTCACTAGGTAGCTGAGGCTGGCCGCGAACCCGGATCCTCTGGTCTCAGCCTCCCGAATGCTGGGATTACAAGCGTGCGCCACCACGCCCGGCTTTATATTTTTATTTTGTTTCTAATCATGTAGGTATGCTCTCTGAGTTACATTTTGATGGGCTCAAGTCCTGAAACAAATACTTATACTGATGATACTTACCATTATATTAGTATAAATATTTCCAAGTAAGCAGGGTTATCCAGTCATGTGCTTCCTGAAATGGAAACTCTGAAAGGAGAATGGTGTGGAAGTCCAGTAAAGTGATATGAACTCACAGCTCTTTCCCAGATCTTGCTCACTGCCTGGGTGGATGAGATTTCCCTGGTCACTCTTGCATCTCACTTGCTGCTTGCCCAGATGATTCGGGGACTTGAAATCTTTGAAGGCCTGTTACAGAATGATTATTTAATTAAATCATATGAGTACAAAGAAATACAGTGGCCAAAAGAGTACCTCATCTTCAACCAGGCATGGTGGTGGACACCTGCAATTCCAGTACTTGGGAGGCTGAGACAGGAGAATCAGAGGTTCAGGAACAGGCTCAACAATGTAGCAAGACTCTCTGCAACCTAGCCAGAACGTTTTAAAGTAAAAAGTAAAATAGGGCTTGGCACAGAGGTAGAATGTTCCTGGGTTCAATCCCTAGCAACCCCACACACACACACACACGCATGCACACGCGCATGAATAACTTTCTTCCTTTTCTTCGATTTGAATTGTACTTTTATGGTGTCCCTGGGTTTAGAAGTGAAAAGAGAAGATCGTCTTTAATCTGGACAGTTTTCTTTTACTTGAACAAGAAGTGAAGTATCTACTCCATAGGAATATTCTGAGTTATTCATAATAATTTTTATTATTAATATTTAACAATGTGAGCTGGTACCGTATGACACTGAATTAATAAAAATGTGGGATATAGAAAAATATAGTATCATGACTTTCCAAAGACAGAGAAATGAAATAACTGGGCTATTCATAAACATGGGAATTCTTAAGCTACGTATAGTACATTCATGTGATGAAAAACTACACAGATGTGAGAAGTAATGAGGTGAACTACTATGTACTGGCAATAAAAGTCTCAAAAAACATCCATTCTGGGGAAAAGGAAAGTTTCAGAAAGAGTTTATATTGTGTTCACATTTGTGGTTAAATGTTTATGCACATTTGAGTGCATATATATTTAATGTCCTAAGAACTATGCACACAAAAATGTCAGTGGTATTTATTTATATAAAAAGGTATGGAAGTAAAGAGAGAGAGAGAAAGCTAAATAAAGATTTTCAAAATAACTTCAGAAGTTGGTAAGTAAATTTCAAATCTTTAACAAGAATATTAAATTACTAGTGAAACAAACAGACCCTCTGTGGAACTCTGAAAATATTTGGGAAACAACACTAAGATTCTATCTTAGTGTCATTTTTGTGATTTTGGTTCACTTGATTTTTTTATCTTGTTTTTGTGGTTTTGGTTCACTTGATTTTTTTCTCTTTATCTTCCCATATTTTTCTAAAGCGTCTGGTACTTATAGCAGAGAAGTTGTAATTAAATCATTAAAATATAAATGTAAATAGTACCTGAGCATTTCAACACTTGGCTATATTAGTTCTGATCGGTGTTCACCTCAGTTGACTCCAACAATGCATTTATTTCTTTCATCTTTCTAATGTACTTGTGAGCTTCAGAATAATTTATCTTTGACCTCAGAGCCTTCCAGCCATTTGTCTGTTTACTGATCTTGTAGAGGAACTGGGGTCTTTTGATAAATTGTAGGATTCTTTCACTTGCAGGGTTTTCCTGGGTAGAATGAGCCTGTACTATGATTTATACTTTAATTTGGTAGGCAGTTTATGTTCTGAGGTTTATTTTTGCAAGTTCCTTTTTATAAAATGTACTTTTGCAAGTTACCCATAAATGCTTATGACTACAACCTTTCTGACTATTGATATCACAGATGTACACCAGTTAAATATCAACAGAAAATGAAAAATTATCCGAGTGGACATGTAATGTGGGCACATGAGTGTGTGTGTGTGTGTGTGTGTGTGTGTGTGTGTGTGTGTGACACATTCAATACCAAATGAACTCCTTTCCTGAAAGTCAATCTTCCATTTTTCTCCCTCAGCTATTATAAGAACTGCCCTTCCCAACATGGACCGAGAAGCCAAGGAGGAATACCTGGTCGTTATCCAAGCCAAAGATATGGGTGGACACTCCGGTGGCCTGTCGGGGACCACAACACTCACAGTGACCCTGACTGATGTTAATGACAATCCTCCAAAATTTGCACAGAGTAAGTGGATGCCCTGCCCAACATGTGAGTCCAAGCACAACACTTTCACTTGAATAAATGAGATAATTCTTAGTGACATTCCAAAAACTGATAACAAACACTGAGTGCTTATTTGCAAGTCAGGGCAATACAGGCATGTACTTAACAACCAATCACCCCATGCACTAAATGTATTCCCATTTTACAGATTTCAAAGAAGTTGAGGGAATGTCCAAATATCAAGTGTATAGTAGATAACAATTAGAATAAGTTTAAGAGAATGATACTGTAGCTAATGTGTTGATTGATTATTGTTTTCATTGTTGCATAAATGAAACCAAATCCCCAGAGTCTGGGTTGGGGAAGGCAGCGATGTAGTAAACCTGCTGTAAAACATTCTCCTACCTCTCCTTCCTGCCACTGGGAGAGACATCAGCAATCACTGACTTGCTTCTTCCTGCTGAGATCATCCTCACCCTAGAGACCTCAGCACCTTTCTAGGAGCCACCATCAACAAAGCAGGGATGTAATCAGTACTTTCCAACATTATTTTGTTTTATTTTTTGTAGTACTGGGGTTTGAATCCAGGGGAATTCTATCTCTATCTAGCTACATCCCAGGCTGTGTATATATATATATTTGTTTGTTGTTTTGGGGTTTTTTTTTTGTTTTGTTTCAAAACAAGGTCTTACTAGATTGCTGAGAGTCTCATACATTGCTAAGGCTTTCCAGAACCTGCAATCCTCCTGACTTAACTTCCCAAATACTGGAGCTACAGGTGTGTGCTACCACACCTGGTTTATTTTTCAACTTCCTTATACTCTCATGTACTTTTTTCTGACAATTTATCCAAGTGATATGACATAGAGGAATGATTCTGTAAGGCCTTTCTGACATGAGGACTCTTGAATTGAGATATGAAGAAGGATGAATATGAGTAACTGAAACAGGATGAAATCAGCTGGAACAAGATGAAACTAGATGGGGGAGAATGTACATTGTACATTGTATACTACAGCTAAAAGGGATGTTCCTAAGCCCTGTGTGTGTGTGTGTGTGTGTGTGTGTGTGTGTGTGTGTGTCTGTGTCTGTGTTTATTTACGATTCCTTATATAAGTGATACGGGATAGTATTTTTTTCCAGTTTGTCTTATGTGATTTAACTCAATGCCTTTTATACTGAGCTGTATTGTAAACACCAAGATCTCTCTTTTAAGGCTGAATAATACTTTATTGTATATATGCACCACAACTTCTTTATCCAGTCTTCTATCAATGTATACTTAGTTTGTTTCTATTTCTTGAACTATTGTAGATAATGCTGCATCAAACATGGTAGTGCTGACATCTTTATGCTATCTTTCTGGTGGTGCATGCTTGTAATCTAAGTACTTGGGAGGCTGAGACAGGAGGATAACAGTTTTTTAGCCAGCCTCAGCAACTTAGCAGGCCTTCTGCAACTTGGTGAGGTCCTGTTTCAAAATAAAACATAAAATAGGATATTCTGGGAGTGTAGTTCAGAGGTAGAATGTCCCTGGACTCAATCCCCAGTGCACATCTACACACACACACACACACACACACACACACACACACACAGGCACACACATACACACACCATATTGTATACTTTAAGTGTATACAACAACAACAACAACAAAGAGTCCCATGTAGGCCACTTTAGGTACTGTGATCTTTACTCTCAGATCACTAGAAAGCCATTAAAAGATTTTAAATTAGAGGTAAAGTGATAGCTTATTTCCAGGGAATTCAGAAGAAAATGGAATCTGACCTTCCACCAGTGTGTTTGTCACATCACAGACAGTTAAAGGGATTTTTACAAATGTTCTTGAAAACTGTGTTGGTAGCCCCAGCAAGCAAGGTTGGTAGCAGTGGAGGGGAATAAAGTTAACTTCAGAGTTAATAGTGGCCAAAGTTCATTTTCATTTGGTTGGATTTTCAGTTAAGAAAGATAGTAGGGTATGGTGGCACATGCCTATAATCCTCCCAAAACTTGACACAGGAGGATCATAAATTCTTGGCCAGCCTCAGCAACTTAGTGAGGACCTCTATAATTTAGTGAGACCCTGAGACCCTGTTTCAAAATAAAAATAAAATAGGCTGGGGGTATATTCACAGGTAGAAGGCCCCTGAGTTCAAACTCCAGTGCCACACACACACAAAAAAAAGAAAGATAGCTAGAAATTTGATGTCTGCTGGTGCTTTTAACTGGGATAGGACATACTTCAGCCAACAAATGAACTGCTTTTTGTAAGGGCAGAAAGGGTAGAAGGGTAGGTGCGAAGAGAGAAGGGGAGGAGAAGGAAAGAGGTAGAGTTTGAAAAATGACACATTTGAAGTATCTTTGAGAATTTATCAGCAGAAATTCCAAAGTGGAAAGGAAAGAGGAGATCTGTTTTCATTAAGAATTTTAGAATTTTTACGGCCAGCCATTCATAAATTAGACAACAGTGCATCCCTTTTAAACACAATTATCAAAGTGGAGAGAACTCTCTCTCCTAGCTTCCCTGGTCTATTTCTTTTTTAGTTGCCATTACAGCTAATGCCCTAATATGCAATTCTTCTTTCTCAGAAAATGGTGATTTCAGTTCCACAGTGGCAGATGAATTTCAAAAGCATTCCCTTTCTTAGTGGTAATCATGATTAAGGAGGCTCACACTGACAAGAGACCAGGAGAATGAGCAGAGTAGCAATGAATAAAGGAACATTCTGTTTCTCCATTCCTCCAGGCTCCCAGGTATGGGGCTAGCAGAAAGGTGAGGCCCCTGGCTGCCTTATTTACTGAATAAGCATACCTAATGAGCTCATCTCCAAGCTTTCCAAGAACACAAAGTTCGAAATAAATGGAAGCATTACACCAATTATGAGAAAACTGGGAGCTTTGTCCTTCACCTGATGGTTTTCAGTATCCACCTGATGGTAAAACTATTTGGCAAATGTTTTTTCTTCCTCAGCCCCATGTTTTAGGAGATATTTTCATTTCACCATTAAGTAACAGGGTATTTGTTCTTGAAGAAACTTTACTCATCAACTAAAGTAATCTTCTTATATCAGGGGAAATGAGCCTCAGTGTATCCAAGGAATTCAATGATTTAGTTCAAACTAACATTAGGTGATGTTCTCCAGGTTTCATTTTTCCTTTTGGATTCATAGTTCATTGAATGTTTATTTTCCCCTTTTTGTGATTGAACGGCGACTAAAACTTTCTGGTTGTCTATGTTTGGGTTCACCAGAAATAGGCAATGATATAATAATTTGACTAACTTGTAGAGAGTTCAAAGAAACACCAGTAAGGAAGTAAAGGAGAGAAAGAGATAGAGAGACAGAAATGTGCATATGTATCATGTTGTTGACTGAAGATTTGTCTAATTAAAGAAAGTCTAGACTAGTAGAAATAAATGAAAAAAAAAGAAGCGACTAGAGAAAGGAAGTGTGTGTGTGTGTGTGTGTGTGTGTGTGTGTGTGTGTGTGTGTGTTTTATGGTACTGGTGATTGAACCTAGGAAGCTTCTACCTCTAAGCTACTCCCCATCCCTATTCTATATTTTATTTTGAAGCAGGGTCTCACTAAGTTACTAAGGGAATTGCTAAGTTGTTGAGACTGCCCTCAAACCTGCAATCTCCCTGTCTCAGTCTCCCAGATACTGAAATTACAGGCATGTGCTGCCATACCTGTTGGATTTCATATGCTAACTCCTATGCCTCTGAGGGTGGCTTCTACCAGGAATGTTAGTATTCTGGTAGTTCAGACTTAGTATACAGTGGGCAAATGGGATCTGAAAGCCAGAGAAATCCTTCAGGCAAAAAAAAAAAAAAAAAAAAAAAAAAAAATATATATATATATATATATATAAAATATATATATATATATATATATATATATATATAAAATACAGAAGTTTAAAGTTAGATGTTAGATGTGGGGCAGGTGAGCACTGAACTGGTGATGTCCAGAGATTATGGTTGGAGCTCCACAAACTTGGACTATCCCAGTGAAAATGAGTGATAGTAATATCACAATGAAAGTGACTTGAGTAAAAATAGGACAAATACCACTAATTAGATGTGTTTTACTGTCCCCATAGGAGAATGAAAATATACTGTCATTGTATTTTGCCTAGGGAGTTTTGAAGGTAGGATTTTAGTCTTCAGAGCAATAAGGACGTTAGTAACATGAAGAGTATTTCTTGTGTGTGAACAGCTTGCTTCAGGGCACAGCAGAAGTTTAGTAATTGGATTTTATCAAAAATGGTCTACCAGTCTGTAAATATAAAAGTAAGTTCAAAAGTGACTTTCAGTGCATTACACATTGCATCTTTCTGTGCCGAAATTAGCTTAATATTTTATGTTGGGCAACAACGAATATCCCTACGGGCAGTCAATGTGATTATACAGCAAATTGGAAAGAACATTCACGTAGACTCACTAATATTCCGATCTAGCTGCTCCAAAAATATACTTGGAAAACATGATTGAATAAGTCCCACATCTCAGAAGAATGATGAAGTAAGAGTTCACTACTCCTGGGAATCAGTTGTCTCTGATTTTCTTAATAGACTGTATATTTCACAAGAGTGAGAAATTTTTCTATCTTTTTTATCACTATTTTAGTAGCATCTACAGGAATGCCCACCACAATGGAGGTGCCTGATAAAGATTTGCTCAGTGAATTAGTATCTGACTAGAATTTATACAGTGCTCAGTGTCTCTACTCTTTTCTAAGGTCTATATCACTTCTCAGTACCAGAAGATGTGGTTCTTGGCACTGCAATAGGAAGGGTAAAGGCCAATGATCAGGATATTGGTGAAAATGCACAGTCGTCATATGACATCATTGATGGAGATGGAACTGCACTCTTTGAAATCACTTCTGATGCCCAGGCCCAGGATGGCATTATAAGACTAAGAAAGGTAAGCTAAAGAAGCTTTCGTTCATCCTTAAAATACCTTCTTGAAACGTAAGCTTTGGAGTTTGTTGGATTTGGGTGGACTGGCAGATAGTGCCGGTAGACATTTGGCTTTTTACCTGGGAAACAGGAGGTCATGTGGAATCCTTTTAGCACCTGTAATCCCTCGCGTGTATTTCACATTTCAGCTAAAGCTATGGTGAACAGTTATCATGGTGGTGTTGGTCTCCCATGTCACCTGTTATTTCTCTCCTCACTTGTGCCTCAGTGATTTTCCCTAAGCCAAGATAATAGACTCAGCCTTTATACAGGGCTCTCTGACTGTGTGGGAAAGTCAGTACCCCTAAGAGAACCCTCAACCAATGGAGAACAAAACTTGTGGATAGTTGCTATTTGAAGACACTATTCTAAAGCATACTGCTTAGTGTTTGTTAAGAGGAATCTCAGTGGGAACAAGTTTTCCCAAAGAGGTGACAAGTTCAAGAATAGCTCTAGGTTTTCCTTGTATAACCCTCTCATTTCTGTACTCTTGCTTTCTGAAATATCGTCCCCTAATACATTGATGTTTCCCCAAATTGTTATCCAAAGCTGGACTTTCAGGGAAACTCAAAGACAGGCAGAACATTAAGGTTCAAGTACTCTGGCTAGTTCTGGACCTCAGAGATCAATCTCAAAACTGCTGCCTTTAGATGCTCTAAAAATGGCCAAAAGTCCATGTGGAGTCAGTTTGGTGGTACACAATTGTAATCCAGTACTTGGGAGGCTGAGAGAGAGGGATCACAGGTTGGAGGCCAGCTTCAACAATTTAGAGAAACTCTGTTTCAAAATAAAAAGGAGTGGGGCATAGTTTAGAGGTAGAATGCCCCTGGGTTCAATTCTCAATATAATTTTTTTTAAAGTCCATGTCGGAAATTAAATAAAGCTTATCTTTGTTTTATTCTGGATATGGAGCTACCATTGAGGAAAGAAACATCTTTATATCTAGTGCAAATAATGTATGATGATGTGAGATTGCTTTGATAAGAAATCTGTTTCCCCCCCCTTTGGTAGTTGTGAAAAATTCTGTACAATATTTTCCATTTGTATTTCTCATCATGACATTTACATTTGTAAAATGTGTGTGGAACACAGTTCAGTGTTTTATGGACACCAAGCACTTGCAAGGAAAAAGATTCTTGTCCTCATTAAGATTGTTGTGTCACACATACACACACACACACATACACATTCACACATGTGCATGTGCACACAGGTATATACACACAAATGGATTTTAATACATTTTAGAACTTGTATGTGCATGGCTCCTGAGAGGCTTAGAATTGTGGGGGAAAGTAGGTTCCTGGAATGCAGCATTTCGAGATGCAAATATTCCTAAGGGGGATAGGTTAGGGTGGAATGTCCTCTATATATTTGGGGTAACACCAATAGTACTATGTCCTTAAAATTCTCAAATATTTTATTAAAAGTTGAGAGAGAATTATCTTTACTTAAAAAATAGTTATTAAACAAGGCTCTGCTGAGGCCATGTAAGAAAAATAATTTGTTTAATGGCTGCAGAAGGGAGTGAGTGGCTAACACCCATCAGCACTTGGTCCTTCTGAAGAATAAGGGACTGGAGAAGAGAGGAGAACAGTGTTCTCTGGATGCCAGAGAAAACCAGGATGTTAGTAAACATGGGGTAGGGAGGGACCATTATTAGTCAATTTCATAAGTTCACACTTCTCAATTAAGTAGAATTCTTTTGAACCATGTTTGGAAAGGTATCAAGGCCTCACTGAAACCATAGCTCCTTGTGTAGTAAAAACTAGCAATTAATGTAAAAAAAAAAAAAAAAAGATTGTTGTGTCAATATTGTTCTTCGTATCTTTGTCATGAAGTAGGTCATACTAATTTTTAAACAGACTTGCCTATTCATGAATAAAAAGATAGATGGTGGAATACACTGTTGGGAGCCAATAAT
This sequence comes from Graphiurus murinus, assembly GCA_004027655.1. NCBI lineage: Eukaryota > Metazoa > Chordata > Mammalia > Rodentia > Gliridae > Graphiurus > Graphiurus murinus. The sequence continues at coordinate 184,227 of PVLC010000066.1, forward strand.
TTTTGCCTCTGTCCTCAATAGCATTAAATTGATAAGACTCTAAACTTGCTATGTGATTCTACCATGTTATGCAAAGGTTTAATTCCACTTGTCCTGCTCTTAACATTCCTTATCAAAGAGAGGCTAACAATAGAAACTTGAAATTTTCTGAGTACATGCTGGTATAAAAATGATGTTAAAAATCAATTCTTAGAAAAATGGATTAATTTTAACTTTCTTTTGAGCAACATTGTCTTCATACCAAGCTCCTAACTTGAGTTTAGAATTAAGAGTTGCAAAATATTTAACAGCTTTTATTTGAAATAGAGTGCAGTATAATTATACTTGAGTCAATTTGAAATAACCCAGAGCCACATTGTCATTGGCCAACAATTCCTAATGTCATTTTTATTGTAATTATTAACTGCTCAGCTTTGTTGACATAAGGAGCTTTTTTATAAACTGCTCTGTTCCCACTGTTATTCATAAACTTGGAAGCATATACTATACACCTTGATACCTGTGTTTAACTCTAGAGAACAACATGTAAGGAGTCATATTCCTATCATTTTTTCTCCCTCATTTTTGTCTGATAAACTCCTATGGACAGTAGGTTGTGTTTGAGTGCATTGGTGCTATGTGAGCTAAGAATTAAGCAGGAAAATTGTGAGTCCCTTCCTGCAGAAAATTCTTTTGAAAATTAGGGAACAAGGTACAGGGAGATGTCCACCTTTCCCTTCAGGTATGGACATGTACCTCTGCCTCCCTCTCTAAAGGATTGCAGGAATTTATTCCTGGAACAATCCTGGAGAGAAGCCTAGGGAGTTACCAGAGGCTGCAGGTTGGAAGAACAGGAAGAATGGAGATAAAGAAGGGTCCAAAGTCTCAGCTAGACTGGAGGAATAAGTTTCAATGATTTTGTATACCATGGTGACCACAGTTAATTATAATGTACTATGATTTTCAAAATTGCTGTATTAGAGTCTTAATATTCTCCTCCCAACAATCTAAGTTAGTGAGGCAATGGGTATGTTACTTAGCTTGCTTGAATCTTCCTATAATATAACCTAGATCAAAACATCACATTGAGAGCCAGGCATGGTGGCACACACTTGTAATCCCAGCATTCAGGAGGCTGAGACTGGAGGATCTGAGTTCGCGGCCAGCCTCAGCTACCTAGTGAGGCACTCCACAACTTAGCGAGACCCAGTTTCAAAATAAAGAATAAAAAATAGGGCTGGGGGTGTAGCTCGGAGGTATAATGCCCCTGAGTTCAATCCCCAGTACCAAAAAGTAAATAAATAAAAAGAGAAAAGATCATATTGTACCCCATAAATGTGCACAATTGTTTTCAATTAAAAATAAATTTAAAGCTTTAAACAAGAGTCTGTAATACTGAAAAGTGTTTGCAAAGAACTTGGAATTGCAGAATTGTTACAGTAGAGGTGATTGGCAAATTGAGGACATGCTGGTGCTGAATCATCCATTCATAGGTATACAAACGTGCCCAGTAATATCAGAATCAACAGGGAAGTGAGTGTGTGCACTGTTTACTAGAAAATATTGGGGAAAACAGCTCAATTCACATAGATCTGAATTCGAATATAAAAATCCACACAAAATGTTGAAATAAGAATAGCTACTTAAGCTTGCACAACAGTTCTGAAAGACTTCACTGATGCTAGCTTGTGTTCCAGCTTCTTATTTCTTAAAAATCTGCATTGCAGATTTAAAGTTCTGTTTCTTATGAGAAATTGTAATGCAGACATAAACTATCTCCTTGAATCTTGACAGACTTGCATTCTTGAAATCTGGAGTATTGTAAGCTGCCAAGAATTGAGCTATAAGAGTTCCGATGCAGATGGGCTTCTGGTTTATTTAAAGGGACTGTGTTCTTTTACCTTGCTCTACCCACCTAAGTCAAATGTCTCTCAGACTCTTGGACTATTAAGGAGTGAAGTCTTAATATGCCAGAAATATGTTCAGTAATGGTACAGTGAAGCAATTTCAAATTGTTCTTAAGTGATTGGTGGGTGCACAGTCAGACTAAGTTGTATTTATACTGCATTTCTATTCCTTCTAAATATAAATTCAAGTAGATGTGTATCTGCTTACATATTTAGGTTTTTGTTGTTGTTGTTGGTGGTGGTGGTGGTAGTGGTACTAGAGATTGAACCCAGGGTTATTCTACCTCTGAGATATACCCTCAACCCTATTTTTATATTTTATTTTGGAAAAAGGTCTCACTAAGTTTCAAAGGCTGGCCTCGAACCGCAGTCCTTTTGCGTTAGCCTTCCAAGTCCTGGGATTACAAGCATGTGCCCTGGTTGCTTACATATTTCTTTATTTTCCCACTTACTTCATGATGTCCCATTTATAATAGAGACCTTCTAAGAATGCCCTAAAAATAATAAGCCTCATTTTAGCCACATGATCCATGGAGAAGCAATGCTGGGGAAATGAAATAAGAAAACACTCTTTGTTGGGATTAGTGCTAAATTATGCTTTAAAATGTCTCCTTGGACTAAACAGTGATTATTTCTAGTTCTTTACATTTCACACACTGCTGCAGAAATGATAAAATATTCTTCCCCGATACAGATTGTGTTCGATGCTGCCTTATCTCCTACCAGCAGAGGCCTGATTAACTGGCTGATTAGTATGCAGGTCATGCCATCACTAGTAAAATTTTATTATGACTCTGAAGTGAAATTTTGATGGCACAATTCATGACTGTGAATATTTTGTGAATTCCAAGCGAAATGAGCAAAACAAAACAAAACAATAGGAGATTAGATTCACCGAGCTTGTATAATAAACAGATATCAATAAATGCCTGTAAAATTTACAGGTTGAATCTGGGGGAATGGAGAGTGATCCCATTAAGACTCGCAAATGGGCTTAAATGCACATAACTTTCATCCATCAGCATTTACACTCATTTGTTCTTGCGGCTGCGGTCATTAGTAAGAATCATTCATCTTTGTCATTTCTTAACAGCCTCTGGACTTTGAGACCAAAAAATCCTATACACTGAAAGTAGAAGCAGCCAATGTCCACCCTGACCCACGTTTCAGCGGCAGGGGACCCTTCAAAGACACTGCCACAGTCAAGATTGTCGTGGAGGATGCTGATGAGCCTCCCGTGTTCTCTTCACCGACTTACCTCCTCGAAGTTCATGAAAACGCTGCTCTGAACTCCGTGATTGGACAAGTGACTGCACGTGACCCTGATATCACCTCCAGCCCTATAAGGTATTTCTCTTTGAAGTGAAATACTGGCTGCCTCTAATGGCAAGTGAATCAGTTGTGTACACATTCTGAGTGACTGCCTTGGAGGCTGTGATCACAGGATGAAGGATTTGGGGTCCATCCACATTCTGCATGTGTTTGGTGTGCATATGCACTGGTGTGCCTGCTAAGGGCAATATGCAATGCTGAAAGCCAGTGACATCAAGACAAATCAAGTTATGCTAGCTCTTGAGAATCTCAATTGCAAGCACATTTGGTTGGATCTTTGATTCTTTTTTTTTTTTTTTTGCTTTATTATTTTTTAGCATTGTGAAAGCATTGCTAGTTTGTTTTCTGTCTCCCTTGACAGTTACAGTGAATTATATATTAGAATTTAGAGGCAAGAGATCACTGTGTCAAAGCATTAAGAGGTTCCTATCTTATTTTTGTATTGGGCTTTAGCTTTGAAATTATTTTCTTCTCAGTTCATGGACAATGTGATAGGTCAGCATATCTGGTTCGGAGTGTCTTAGACAAAATTTTTTTCTCTGTCATTTCAGAAATGTCTTTTGTTTGTACTTTCCCTGCTCAGATTTTTTTCCCAGGATGAGAAATAATCAGTTATTAAAGTTTTTCTGCTGTTTTAAGAAATGGGGCTCAATTGTATTTTCTTCTTTCCTGCTGAACTGTATATATATTTTCTCTTTTGCCAGTCACTCAAATGACACAGTACAGGTACTAAAGCTAAATAGCTTTCTTCCAAAAGCACACTGAAAAAAAATATATTTTGTATGCTGGTCTCCAAGGGTGAAGTGTTAGCTAATGATGTGTTTGAGTGTAGATTTAAAATATTGTCTTACAAACATTTGTCAGAGAGAGAGAGAAAGAACACTAGGTGGAAGAATACAATATCTAAGAATTGTCCAGCTAATCTATGTGTTTGATGTCAACCCACACCCAACACTTTCCATTTCTAAGTCACAGATATCTAGGGCAAACATTCTTCCAATTATTTCATTCAGGAAACTATAGATAAATAAGTCTTTCGGAGGTTTTATTTATTCATGTTTTTAAAAATGTATTAAATTCTTATGATTTGCAAGAATGTTAAAACTAAGAGGTTGATAATGAAACCTTGCAGGACAAGTAGTGCCCAAATAACTTGTTTGGTTGTAGAGGAATTATTTTCAGATCCAGAACACAATTTGTTTCTAAATATATTGTGTTTTTTTTTTATGCTAACCTAATTCTAAAATTAGGATGATCAAGAGTACATTCCCTAAGGATACAAAGAAAGCTTTCTGCAGAAGAGTACAACCTCTACAAAGACAGCACTCCACTTGAGAATTTGAGGAGTGGGCAATTGGCAATTCTCAGTTCTAAAGAAACAAACTATAGACACACGGAGCATCTTGCTCAGAATTCTTACTGCTATCATCCAAAACAATTGACTGCAAATCTTAGAGAAAGGAAGATTTATTTGCTTACAGTTTTTGGAGGTTTCTGGCTTTGGTCCATATGAGGCCAGGGTCTGTGGAGCACAGGGCATGGTGGTGGAAAACATAGAGAGGGAGAGAACACGCGCCAAAAGCAAGAGACAGAGAGAGAGAGAGAGAGAGAGAGAGAGAGAGAGAGAGAGAGAGAGAGATAGCGCAAGGGAATTAAAAAACAAAAGCACAGTCCCTAAGACTATGCCCCCAGGAACCCACCTTCTGCAGCCACACCCCACCTGCCTAGTTTACCACCCTGTAAATCTATTACAAGGATTTATACATTGGTGAGATTATGACCCTCATGACTTAATTGTATTAACTATTGGTATTAATACTTGAGCTCTTCAAGGGACATTCTATATCTACCTATAACACAAGAGTGTCTCTTATTTGGCTAAGGGAATATATTTATCAAAAAGTCAAATGCTAAATAAAAGGGCAGGGGGTATTCAGAAAAATAAATTTACATTGGTTTCTATTTTCTGATCCTATAGTAAAGTTTGGCAGTGGTTTTATGCTAAGTGCTTCTATAAATAGGGGCAGTGGTAATTGTTGAATGAATAAATGTTCCTTGTTTTCATGTTTCTCCGTTTTCTTCCAAAGGAACACAAAAAAGGAGAAATTGTCACTTCCTATAGATCTCAAGCATGAGATAGACTGTGAAGGAAGTAAACAAGATTGGTTCAACTGAGAAATCAGTCAGGGCCTAGTTTCAGCCCTTAATATGACTAGGTTTTACGTGGCAACAGGAAGCACATAGGGATTCAGGGTTATGCCAAGCTATGAAACCTGAGGAATAATAGTGGGTCAAGTTTGGGGGCAATTACATATACATTCTACACATGGAATTTCCTGGTATCACTGGGAATGGACTTGCTGAGCAGAGGCCTGACTTTGCTGTTGTTGTTGTTGCTGGGGATGAAACACAGGAGTCCGTGACCTCTGAGCTACACTTCTAGCACTTTTTTAATTTTTTTGAAGCAAGGTCTCTCTAAGTTGCTGAAGTCCTCACTAAGTTGTTGATGCTGGCCTCAAATGTGCCCGCCTCCTGTTCAGACTCCCAAGCACTGGGATTACAAGTATGCACCACCATACCCAGCTCAGAGGCATGTTCTTAATCAGCTAGAGAGAAAGCTCAATGAGTTTTTTATATCATAAAGTAACCTTGAATTGGGAAAGCTGGGTTTAAGTCCAGGCTTGCAAATCCCCACCTTTCCTCACATTGAATAACCTTTCCATTATACTGATGAAGAAACAGAGATATGCTACTAATAGTTCCAATTCCCAGAGAAATCAAGCATTGGGTTCCAATGCAACTGTTATCACTATTTCTATTAGTACCACCGCTTGGAAAGTTGCATGTAGAGGAAGCTGGAGGCGATCCGGCTTCAGCTTAGAAGGATTGCATTTTCAAGAAAGCAGAAGGGAATCTGAGGCTGTGTTACCAGGAAGAGATGGACAGATAAAGTAAGAATCGATGACACAGACACACCTGTGCTTCTGACAGATGTCAGGCAAGTACTAGTTCCTAGACATCTATGGTCCTACCCAAAGAAGGAACAAATACTGCTTCAAAGCACTTAGAGGGGGCTTTGATGTGCCAGTCAGAGGTGGGCCCCACACAGTCCTGATTGGAAATGGACTGACTCCATCAAATGAGAACAGAGGCACCATGGCTGCACCTTCGAGCATCTGTTCTGCATTTCTGCAGGGCTCTTCCCCATCAGCTGGGTTCTGGAGAGCAGCTTTCCTGTCTGTGCACAGGTTAATTTCTGTAGCAAATTAAATTTCCTGACTAGCCAGAACAATGCGTAGTTCCTTATGAGTCTGGCAGACAGATTGAGAGCTATTTATCCTTTTTAAGCAGAGCTGGAGGATGTGGATATTCAGGGAATCACAGGGTAACAGACAGCGATTCTCTATTTTCTCTTTAGGACTATTGTATCTCATATGCTGACAAGAGGGTATCTATCTTTTAGGATAATATTTACTTTGCCATTCAGCAAGAAAGATACATTGATTGTGGCATCTGCTGTGTTAGAACAAGCAGCCATTTGCTGGTTGGTCAACTTCCTGTGAGATTTCTCTTTTGGGCACATTGTCTATCTTGAAATATCATGTTTTTTTTTTTTAATTATCATATGTATCACTCTATCTCCATCTATATTTCTGTATATCCTCTTTCAGGGAAAAATGCACAGTGGCATGGAGTAAAACCCAAGGTCTTACCTTCAGCCTCACAAAACCATTAATTAAGCATTTGCTACTTTCTGCAATACTATATACCTCTCAGTAATATAAAGTTGCAGAAATTATTTAAAAGATGGCATATGATGATGTATTTTGAACTTAGGCAGTCTAGATTTCAAATAATATCACCACTGTTTTCTAGTAAGACTCTCAGTATCTGGAATTCTCTGAGGTTCAGTTTCCTCATTCATAAATTATAATACCGTGTTCTTCAAAGGGTTACTAAGATGTTTAAATGAAGTTCTTTTTGTGGTACTGGAGAATGAGCCCAGGGGCATTCTACCTCCAAGTTACACTTCCAGCCCCATTTTATTTTTTGTTTTGAAATAGGGTCTTGTTAAATTGCTGAGAGTCCCTCTAGATTGCTGAGGCTATCCTTGAACATGTAATCTTCCTCTCTCAGCCTCCCAAGTACTGGGATTATAGGCATGTACCACCGTATCCATTCTAAATGAAGTTATAAATATATTGTAGCTATTAGAATTATCAACTAATACAAGGTAAACCACCACCAATTTTATATCTTAAATGCAAATTTAAAACCCAGCACTTATTTTAGAAGATATTTTTCTTCTAAAAGTGGCTAACTATGTGCAGGATGATATATTTTTAAGTTATATGCTAATATAATTAAACTCTTTCAGTCTAGATTCCTCCTGCTTCTGCTATAAATATTGTTACTAATGAGTGCTTAATATGTGTCAAGGACTGTGCTGATAAACTAATTTTATTCTCCCACACCTCTCTGAGATGATATGTATAGTTTTTATCACCATTCAACTAATGAGGAAAATGAGAATAGAAAAACTAGCATGTTTAATTTTATACCAGTGGTTAAGAGTGGCCCTGGGTGTGTGTACTTAAGTATGTTAGTCAGCTTTCCATTACTGTGTCAAAATACCTGAGATAAGCAATTCAAAAGAAGAAAGATTTATGTTGGCTTATGGCTTTAGCCCATGGTTGTTTGGCCATGCTACTTTGGGTCAACATAGTAGATGGTGACAGCACAGTACATCATGGTAGAAATATGTGGCCCAGGAGGATGTTCATTTCATATCAGTTAAGAAAAAAAGAGACAGAGATGGGAAGGGGCGAGGGTCTCAATATCCTCTGGAAGAACACCTCCCTTGTGACCTAACTTCCTTCCCACTAAGCCCTACCTTCTAAAGGTTCTACCACTTTCCAGTACTGTCACAGGCTAGTGACCAAGCCTTCAACACATGGCATTTGGGGGACATTCCATAGCTAAACTATAACACTGTTTTCTTGTGGTGGTGGTTGTTGTTTTGTTTGAAAGTATAGTGCCTGTTTCCTACTTGTATGCTATAGTTCCACGTTTTCCCTGTGATTTTTATAACTCCAACTATGTCTATACATTTTAGAGTGACTTGGAACAATTTTAACGGATATAACCAACCTCATTTTCTAGTCTCATCAAATCCAGAATGCGTATCAAGAAAGAAGGCAAATAATTTCTGTGGAGTTAACCAGAGTATGTGTGAGATTTTTCTTGCCCATCTGTCCAGCTACTTTGTATGAGTTTGTTACTACTGGCTGTGAACAATGGTATGATCTGGGAAGTTAGAGACTAACCATGTCGAATATATTTGATAAATTGGGTGTTGTGCTAACCTCTTATTATGTAATTACCCCTATGGGCACTGGAAAGGGGGCAAGCCTTATTCCAGTTTTATGGAAAAGAAACTTAAAGCTCAAAACAGTAGAGTTTTTTCCTTTGCATAGAGATATAGCAGGTGGTTGTGGATGCAAGGTTTAAACCCAGGCTTCTTACTACCATTGACCATTATGCTGATGTCTTCTCTACTGGGGCCATGGAATCTTGAATGAGGAGTAAGATGATATGAGCTGGTGTTTACTAAGCCTATACCCTGTGACAGACACATAGGTCCGTGTGTGTGTGTGTGTGTGCGTGTTATGCAGCAAGTTATTTATATTGGAAGGAAAAATTTTTATCACAGAGTAGGTGTTAGTAATAAGTCAAGTCTTGCATATAAAGTTCCTCTGAGCCGGGTGTGGTGGCGCACACTTGTAATCCCAGTACGTGGGAGGCTAAGACCAGAGGATACAAGTTTGCGGCCAGCCTCAGCTACTTAGTGAGGCCCTCCGCAACCTAGTGAGACCCTGTTTCAAAATAAAGCATAAAAAAACAGGACTGGGGGTGTATCTCAGAGGTAGAATGTCCCTGGGTTCAATCCCCAGTATTGCAAAAAACAAAAACAAAATAAAGTTCCTCTGACTCCTTTTTTTCCCTCAAAAATTTTCTTTCAAGTGTGTAGTGGGGTCACCATGGTTTTGAGATTTTGAATGATGCCTTTTAAGGTAGTCATTTCTATTTCTTTCAGAACATTTACCTTGAATAAGATTGTATGAGTTGTTTAGATTAAGAGTAGAGGTGATGGCCATTTAGCAGAATAGAAGGTCAACACCTGATCAAGGTGGCTGCAGTGTTCTGTTGTCCTAATTGCTCTCTCGAATGTTAAGTGCCCACTCGGCATGAGAGTCTTGCATTGTTTCTCTCCTCCTCGTATTCTGGCATTTTTATAATTCATCTCAGTCACCAGGCTGGCTGTTAATGAGCTCTTTTCATGAAAACACTCCTTACAGGCATGATTTCCAATGATGCTAAAATGGAAATATTTCACACTGTATAGAACTTAGTATTAATTTGGGCTGTACACTATGTATTGATTGATTTCTCAGTCTTATGATAATTCCTATTTTTGGCAAGGACCTAGTCTCTATATGTGTGTATATTACGGGTAGTGAGTCTAAGTTCTACTATCTTAAATTATTTTTATCTACACAAAACAATATTATTGCCTATATGCAACATGTCGTGCAGATCTCTTGAACTTATTTTTTTGCATAACCGAAGTTATGCTGTTGATTAGCAACCCCCTTTTCCCCTCCTTTCATTCCCTGGGAACCACCATGCTTCCCTGATTCTTTGAGCCTGACTATTTTCAATACTTTATTTAGGTGCAATCTTGCAGTATTTGTCATTTTGTGGATGGCTTATTTCATTTAATATAATGTCCTCAGAGTTGCTCAATGTTGTGGTGTATTACAAGATTTCCTTCTTTTTTTTTTAGACTGGATGATATTCCATTGTATTTATATATCACATTTTCTTTATGCATTCATCAATCAATGGACATTTAGGTTTATTCTATATTCTGGCTATTGTGTATAGTGCTGCAATAAGCACAAGCATATTAATATCTCTATGAGATCCTGATTTGAAATTTTGAATACTCAGTAATGGGATTCTTGGATGATATGATATTTTATTTTTAATTTTTTGAGGAAATTTTGTACTGTTTTTCATAGCAGCTGTACTATTTTTTTGTACCTACTAGCATCTGTGCACTGTATAGGGTCTAGTGCACTAGTATTTTAAAATAATTAAAATAGTTCATTTAAAACCTATGTTCTCTTAGCCAGATATTAGTTTGGCTATCTCTTAATTCTACTAGCTGTAATTAATTCAATAATGATGTCTTCTTTTTTTGTGGTATTAGAGATTGAACTCAGGGGCATTCTACCCCTGAGTTATACCCCCAGCCCTATTTTTTTTTATTCTTCATTTTGAAACAGGGTCTCACTAAGTTGCGGAGTGCCTCACTAGGTAGTTGAGACTGGTCGCGAAACCTGATCCTCTGGTCTCAGCCTTCCAAATGCTGGAATTACAGGCATATGCCACCACGCCCGGCTCAATAATGATGTCTTATATTCACGTAGTTATTTAATCATTCATTCACACTAATTCTTTTACTCATTCAGTTATATTTAAATTCATGCATTTAGTTGTATAAGTTGAACCCACAATTTTTCAGGAAATTTCTCTGAACACACAGTCCGTTTATTCTACAAGCTGGCCAAATATACATGGGAAACCTAAATTGCTTGCAGGTAAACTAAGTAGTCTTTAATATATGGCACCTGAAAATAATACATAAAATCAGATTATGTAGCTTTGGGACCACATGGAAGGAAAGGTTTCCCAATTAGATTTGAATAGAAATAACCATAGGTATTAAATGATATTAAAAAGGACATATACTGATAGTGTTAATTTTGAGGATGAACTGTATGTATTGTTTCCTTTAATTTTTATTCCCTCTCCTTCCTCCTCCTCCTCCTCCTCCTCCTCCTCCTCCTTCTTTCTTCTTCTTCTTCTTCTTCTTCTTCTTCTTCTTCTTCTTCTTCTTCTTCTTCTTTTCTCTCTCTCTCTCATCTCTCTCTCTCTCCATTTTCTCTCTCTCTCTCTCTCTCTCTCTCTCTCTCTCTCTCTCTCTCTCTCTCTCTCATTTCCCTCTCTTTTTTCTCTGAATAGTACACTTTGGGCAGAAAACATTCCTTTTTTTTCTCCTTAGAGGAATAATAAATAATATGCAGGGACCTTAGAATTCTGGGACAAGCAGAACTCAGATAATATTATTTATTAAAGCAGTTAGAGCAACCAGTAGAGCAATTAGAGGCAAAAAGCTGAAAACTTGTAGATGGAATTTTTGATTCTCAAAGTGCATGTGAGAAAATGTTAAAATGGTTTCTTTAGGCATAATAACAAAAGCTAGAATGAAATTAAGCAGTGAGAAAGAAACAGTTGGAGTTCAGTGAAATATAATAACTGATTCATAACTAAAGGGTTTATTTCATTATGTGTGGCTCTAAATAGCATCTTCACTTGCAGTTGGCTCAAAATTGTATCTTCCTATAAATTTTCCATATAGAGGCTGCAAACCAATGTTTAGCAAAACATTTTTTATACTATGAAAGTGCATTTATGCATGCTGAATTTGAAAAATGGATACACACTGCCTTTCCTCAAGGGTAGCACTTTCCAAATAGTGCTCTAAGATACACTATTGTGGCTAAAGATACTGGAACCAAATCAGTTTGAACTAGAGTTTCTTTGTTCTAGGACCTCCCAGGAACATTAATTTACTAAAACGCAATACACTCTCTAAGAAGGAGAGAATGTAAGCAGTGCCTTTAGTCTTTGAACCTTTTATCCTCTGTAGAATATCTGGAAGGCACATAGTTCTGTGTTGGTATGGGGAGGGCCGCTCAGGCTCCTGCAAGGATCTGTGCTCTAAATTCTGATCCAACATCACAAATATCAAGAAACTTACTCCTAGAAGATGCTGTATCTTCATATTACTAAGTAAAGTACCCCTCTCTCTCTTTTCTTTCCAGTGAGCACAGTAAAGGAAGAAAAGTTAGTGATATTAATGAATACTTTGATGCATCACACAAACCCTAGGGTTAGCCTGTCCACCAATTCTGGTCTGTTCCTCTTTTTGTTTAAACAAGCTTTTACTGGAATGCATACACCCTCATTTTTTTTTTTTTAATGTCCTACCACTTAGAATTGAGCAGGTGTGACAGAGATCGTATAACCGGCAAAACCTAACATATTTACTTTACAAAAAAAGTTTGTTTGCCTCTACACTAGACTGACAGCAATTTGGGTTTCCATTAGTAATTTGACAAGTTAGATCCCATGTCATTCTGGAGTTTTACTCTGTCTTGGAAACTCTCTGAAGAGTCTTAAAATAATTTAAAAAAAAGTTTAGCAGTCAAAACAAATTCTTTGTATTAAAACACAGCTGCATGTGAAGGGAATTGATATCCCCATGCTTGCCTTAGATCCTTAGAACATTAGCAGCTATGGGGTCCATGACAGCATAGGTTCAATGTTACATCTGCTGGCAAAAACTGGTTACCTTAGTGTAATTTGGGGAGAAAAAGTTCCTCACAACTACCATATAAGGTACAAAGGGGGAATCCTGACAAATACTGCAAAGTTTACTTGCCTTGAGAGGGAAATTTATCTTTTTTTCATGCAGTTAATATAAAAGCTTGATTTTCTACCCATCTTTTTTCCTTCTCCAGACCTCAATGATGGCAATGATACAGGATTTTTGGAATTAAGGATGGTGATCACTTTAGCCAAAACTTCATTCTTTGCATGTCCATATCTTGACAAATTATCTGATTTGGGCAGCATTTCTCTATCTAAAGAAAATGTCATGAAACCAAATTTCACTGAGAATAGACTTGTTATAGTAGGTTCAGTATTCTCCAATAAGATAATAGCAAGTGATACTGAAAATATTTTGTAGATCTTTATGCGTATTTAGCATTTTATGTCTGAGAGCTTCATTTGTATCCCATTTACACTTTATTATGGTAAATTATGAATAATATATATTTTATTTTCATTAAACAATGTGTTATAGGTTATGTGCTCTAGAAGTAGATGGAGAGACACAATAAGGATCAGTATCTATCTATAGAAAGAGACAGAAGCAGGGTGGACCAAGGGAGAAAATGAACACTGTACAGCAAGACTTTGGCCCAACCAGGAGGTCTCTTTAGAAAGATTCTTGCAGCCGGGCGTGGTGGCGCACGCTTGTAATCCCAGCATTTGGGAGGCTGAGACTGGAGGATCAGGGTTCGCGGCCAGCCTCAGCTATCTAGTGAGGCACTCCGCAACTTAGTGAGACTCGGTTTCAAAATAAATAATAAAAAATAGGGCTGGGGGTGTAGCTCGGAGGTAGAATGCCCCTGAGATCAATCCCCAGTACCGCAAAAAAAAAAAAAAAAAAAAAAAAAAGAAAGATTCTTGCCCATCAGAGGAGATGAGCATCATGCACAATTATGGGAACATTTATACCTGTGTTTACTTAATCTCCATATAAGTTTTGAGGAAGATCCTAAGAAGTCCTTTCCTGGGGGCAGCCTGCTGACCACATTTCTCAGAGCTCAAGAATATTTTCCTTAAAGGGGAATTGCATCTCACCTCTGTATCCATCACAGACAAGCAAACCAAACTTCTTTAGTAGTGAAATCAGTTGGCTAATCTACATTTCTAGCTATCTAGCTTCTAAATCCACAGGCTGCCACTGCATTTGCTAGCTTGTGATGTCTTCCTTTAGATAAGTATTTGTGTTTGCATTTGTTATACACTTTCGGATGCAATCACACAAGTATTACCCAATCAAATTGCATGAAATATTATCGTTGCCGTACAGACTGGTAAGACAGGCTACTAGTTACCAATAGCTATTAAATTGCATTTATTAATAAAATTTTTAGAACAAGAGACTTAGGGTGATAAAAAGCAACATAATCTTGTGTGAGAGAGAAAAATAGAAAGTGTTGATGTGAGGTTTAAAAACATCTTTATTTCCCTTCTCATTGGTGAATCCTCTCTCTCCTTCAGGGAACAAAACTTAATAATGATACTTATATTCTGAGAGAAACAGAGATGATAGCTTAGGCTGAGCAGTGATACCTAACATTATTATACTCAGAAGGCAAAATAAATCCCCTATTTTGCATCATGACAAAAAGAGACTGGCATCCTTATCTGATATTCAAATATTTATGTGAGTCATTTTAACCAAGCTTTTATTTCTTCTTATAAATCTACATTCTGGTTTGACACAATGTACTATACAACCTTGCTTTTGATAAAGGACAATCAGATTTGACTTAATGTTGCAGATGAAAACATAATATTGCATATTTAAGAAGATCACATCCAAAAAATGGGGAAATTCTATTTTCATCCATCTATCAAAAGCTTATTAGCTATACCCCTTGTGGATGATATCTGCTTCCTAGAGAATGGGATGGCCCTAGTTGAAGTGCCTTTCAAATGGGACTCCATATACAAATCAAGTTTAATATGATCGAGTGATGTATGCAGCTTCATAATAAATGAGAATAAGATTTATGGAAGTCCTTAGGAAGGGTCAAAGTCTTGGAAAATATATTTAATGGTGCAAAGGACAGGAAAATACCTAATGCCTTTCTGAAGCTAAGGATATGCTATTGGACAGAACAGATGTGGAGGAGAAGAATATTCAGAGTGTGGTGAAGAGGGTAGTCTGTTCCTGGCAAAAGAAGTATTTCTGGCTAACCGCTACTGGGTACCAAGTATGCGATCTTGGGTTTTTCCCTTGTTTAGGAGTGTATGATAAGTGAGACCATAGTGGGTAGAAATGTTGTTTAGGGATGGAAATTTTGGGTATAAAATACTTTTGTCTCCTAGAAGGAAATACCTATGGCATAACACTGAAGTGGTGTGCTTAGTTATTACTAGTGTGCATTAGGCAATAAAGAAGCCATTCAATACAAATGGATCTCTAGATTTTAAAAGTTAACAGATGACATCTTATCCACTAGTTCATTTTTAGTACTAACTATAAGTCCTTAGCATTTGATAGATGAATCTGAGTGTTGATTTAAATTTTCAAAGCAGTTGGGAACAGTAGCACATGCTTGTAATCCCAGTACTTGGGAGGCTGGGTCCAGAGGATTGCAGGTTTGAGGAGAACTTCTGCAAGTAGTAAGACTACTGCGAGAGCTTGTTTCAAAATAAAAATAAAAAGGACTAGGGTATAGCTCAGAGGTAGAGTGCCCCTGAGTTCAATCCCCAGTACCATTTTTTTTTAAATTTCAAAGCATATGTATATCTATTATATTTAAAAAAAAAAAAAAACCTAGCCGGGCATGGTGGTGCATGACTGTAATCCCAGTACTTCAGAGGCTGAGAGAGGAGAATTACAAGTTTAAGGACATCCTCAGCAATTTAATGAGACCTCATTTCAAAAAAACTAAAAAATAAAAAGGCATGGGGGTATAGCTTAGAAGCCAAATACCCCTGAGCTCAATCCCCTGTACCAAAACAAACAAGCAACAACAACCTACTTTCATATAGATATGCATTACTCCTTTTCTATTTGGGGAAGGGGTGTGCATGTTTTCCTTAAACACTTTTTTCCATATTATAAAAGATTTTAACCAAAATAGGAAATTTATCTAACCAAATACTGTCATCCCCATAGGTTCTCAACATTTAGTAAGAGTATGTCATGCATCAGGTACCATAATCAAAATACAACACAGGTCATTTCACTAATTTTTACAATTTGCAAAATTGAACATTATCATCATTTTAAAAGTATAGAAGTTAAGAGTCATGAACATTTACATGGACACCTCCACTAATTTAAAGGAAAGATTATAGCAAGAAATTAATATGCAAGTCTTATAAAATGCTGAATATTAGGAAAGATATAATAAAAATATTAACTATATTATGAAATATCAATGTTGAGTGTGGCCCATGTAAACTGCTGTAAAAGAAAGGCACTTTTTATCTCCCCTCATCTCTAGTCTTTCGTTTACATAGCATTTGCCACCTTTGACTCCTTTTTATGTGGAGAGAAGTAATCATTGACATGATCAATATCTCCAACAAGATATAGTTGGAGAGAAGTGAAAGCTATGCTTCAATCCTAGACTGCCCTGGCATCCTTGGGTCAGTGTGGACCCATGCACATTCATGGGCATTGGTTGAATTTGTGTGTCCTCAGGGTAAAAAGAAAGGATCAAAGAGGTCATAGTGGCTTATAACTTAGTATAAAAGAGTTTATCCTAAGTTCCCACCATAGAAAACCACATGCCAGAGATACATTTTACATTGGCTTCAAAAGTTCCTGATTCCAAGTATTTCTGGAATGATTTCATTATCTTTTGCTAATATTTATGTATTTATGACCCCTTTAGTGTATGTGAATAATTACATAGAAATGACTCAAAGGAAACAAAAAAGACAGAATATTTGTTTAATTCAAAAAGCAATAAAGATTAATTGAATAATCTATGATCCTTCTATAAGTATTTCACCAAAATTCCTCCATTTCCATTAGTTCTCACACATAAATAATCATCATGTCTGCATTAGTTGACTTTTCAAACTCACACACCATCATATTTAACTTGAATAGTCATAAGAAGTTGATTTGCCCATTTTTTCTCCTTTGATGCCCACACAGCTGTGAAGTGACTTCTAACTCAGTTTAGATCTATCCTGTACAATATGGCAGCCATAAGCTGCACATGTCATTTGAATGTACATAAAATTAATTTAATTCGAATTAAAAAATTGAGTTTCTCAGTTATACTAGCTAGCTTGTGAGCGCTAAATAGCCACAGGTAGCTAGTAGTTGCCATATTGGATAACAGAGAGCATATTTCAACCACCACAGCTGTGATCACTCTTTTGCTATGTTTATTTTCAAGTGACGCCACATTTCCTTAAAAACAAAATACTTATTATGGTCTACAAACTCCTTCCTGATTTGTTCTCTCATATACTTCCATCATTGACTTTTTAAAATTATTTTTATTTTTTGTTTATTTTATTTTTTGGTATAGGGGCATTCTACCTCCGAGCTGTGCCCACAGCCCTTCTTATTTTTATTTTGAAACAGGGCCTCACTAAGTTGCTGAGACTGACCTCGATCCTGCAATCCTCTTGTCTCAGCTAAATGTGCGCCACTATGTCCACCTTGATCTCTCAATTTAAACAATACTCTCCAAAGTTAAGGTATTCAAGCATACTGAAAAATCTCTCTAACTTAGATGATTTTTCATCTTTTCTTTATTTAGATAGGACTTTATTTTAGTATTTTATACATATCAATGTTTTTCTTTTTTTTTTTTTTTGCGGTACTGGGGATTGAACTCGGGGGCATTCTACCTCTGAGCTATACCCCCTGCCCTATTTTATATTCTTTATTTTGAAACCGAGTCTCACTTAGTTGCAGAGTGCCTCACTAGGTAGCTGAGGCTGGCCGCGAACCCGGATCCTCCGGTCTCAGCCTCCCAAATGCTGGGATTACAAGCGTGCGCCACCACGCCCGGCTATATCAATGTTTTTCTTGTAATCTTCATAGCTAAATCACTGTTAGTTTGGAAAGGCTTACTTACTTTTGCTGGTCTTTTTCCATATATAGATTGAGTTACACAAGAGTAAGGCGATGTCTGTCTTAACATTTAATCCAGTATATTGCAAATAAAAGATATTTAATGAAGAAAAAGGAAAGAAGGAAGAAAGGGATGCAATGGGAAAATGGGAAGATAAATGATAGAATGCTTATCTCCCAGACCTTACCTACCCTCACACCTGGTCTGGGTCTTTATTTTTGTTCTTATAGTTGGGGCAGATATCCCTAAAAAGACCAGGCCTTAGAGTCTTGGTCCCTAGCACATGGAGCTTTTGGGAGATGGTAGAACCTTTAAGAGTTAGGGTCTACTGTAAAGTTTTAGGACACATGGAGTGTACACTCAAAGGCAGTTGTGGGACCTGCATCTCTTCCTCTTTCTCTGCTTTCTAGCCACAAGATAAGCAGTTTTGCTCTACTATGTGCTTTTGAAAGCAAGAGGTCTAACTGGCCATGGGCTGGAACCTCCAAAATTGGAAGCCAAAATACTTTCTCTTCATAATCTGATTATCTAATGTATTTATTGCAGTCATGAAAAGCTGACTAGTGCATTTGTAGTTCTTAAATCCAAACCGCTAGCTTTCTACATGCATTCTGTTCTGCCTATATAGTCTTTCTGAGAAAACTCTACCCCTCTTAACAAATGCTAATATCTCCTTCTGGTGCTATCTCTGACCAGATCCCCTCCACAAAACATGCACATATGCCCGTACACACACACACACACACACACACACACACACACACACACACACACACTCACTACCCAGAAACATTTAGAAACCCTTTCTCACTGCAGTGTAAGTGCTACTCTATTACAGAGCTTGACACTTTTCATTCCAAAAGATGAGAAAGTCACAAGCTATGCATCGTTTTTCTTCCTTCAGGAAACATTTTGCATCATATTTAGCAATAAGAGGCAATCACTAAAACTTCCTTGAAATTAAACAAAAATTTAAATTTAAATTCAGTCCTTTCATGGGTTATATATAATACTACATTCCATTTTTCTGTGTTTACAATTACATCATCATATGTAAAAGTCTCTGTTGTACATGATATTTTTCCTTACTCTGAGAAAAAATGTTTTAATTTCTCCAAAGGTATTATGCAAATATTGAAGAATTAACCGTGAGTCAAACTTTATCTAGGATTCAGTCTAGAGATGTTTTTCTCCAGTGTTGCACAGTTTTACCCATAACATAATTTGTACAATGTTATTTTTCCAAAGTGTCTGTGGAACAAACTGTATAGTGACCTATACACGGAGGAGGCAAATCAACCAACATATATTTGGAAACAGATTTCTATATTTGACTCTAAATCAAATAAAAGATACCTGAGAATATTTGTATTGAGTAAATCTCTCTCATCCATTTGTGAAAATAGCAAGAAGAAATACTCCAAAAGTATAAGATTTAGACACCATATAGAATTTAGACATTAGAATCTTTAAAACACATTTGTTGTCATTTAATACATAGATATTTGATTAGGTGTCTTTTACAAATAATGTAAAACCTCCCTGTTATACCAACTAATAAAGTATTAAAAGATCAACAATGCATTATTCCATTTAAGGTGCATGTTAATATTTTCAGATAAACAATCTTGTTGTTCTTATGTTTTAGATGAAGTGACTGGAGTTCAGATATATAAATTGGACTTTAGCAGAGACAATAGGAATGAAAGATATTTTGCACAAATATCAAAGTTGGAAGAACATAATTTAAGAAAAATTAATCTGTTACATATTATTTGATTATTATGATAATCAGTATAGTTGCTTTGGTAGACTCCACATTTAATCTGAATTTTGTCTGTGTTGGCCTGGAGTCGCACAGTGTAAGAAGAAAACATACTTTGACCTTGGAAATTTGCCTTTAAAATCCTGAAGATGTTCTTGACATTGTCAAAGACTGATGTTCTTTATTGCAGACAAGGAAATGTAACTGAGGAGAAGATAGACTTTCTGTGAGTATGTGGTATTGGAAGTTTGTTGAGGGAAAGGAGGTAGAAGATGTTTTAAATACACACACACACATACACACATACATACACATACACACGCACACATACAAACACATGCATTTTAAAAATTGTAAGTTTTATAAACACATAAATACAGGCAGTGGAATTTTTGTCACAAATATTAGTATAAAATGTATGTGGAGGGGCTGGGTTAATTTTTGAGAATATATTTTACTCAGGTAAAAGTTTTTATTTAACCTTAATAGTAGCAGCAATGCAAAAGTATGCTATTTCCTAACACATTACTATTTGCTTGGCCATTTTGACCTATTTCTCAAGACTGCACCAGTGGTACTTCCTTAAATTTACTCCTAATTTCTACAAGCAACTCTGAATGGAATAAAACTAGGGACATAAGTTGTGTCTGGTCAGAGGGTTATGTTTTAAATTACCATCTTTGAACCAGGTGCTAAGCAACTAGCTTAGAAATTTTCTTGCATGTGGACCTTAATTCTACAATGTAAAATGATGAAGTCCTTAGCATTTACTTCTAAGAAATACTGCTCTATGTTAGAGGAACAGTAATATTAAAGCCAAGCAGGATATTTGTTGGATTAAGAATAAGAAAGTTTCAATGGGATTTCGGTGAATACTGGTTATCAAGTATAATGTGATTTCTAAAACCTATTTATTGCACTTGAAAGGGATTCTCAATTTTTAAAACTTCCGTCATTAGAATTGATATTACAATGACTCAAGGAGCCTATTTGCTCACCACTTCCCACTGTGTTAATGAGAAGTTTCTTCTTAAGGTGGCAGGAAGACGATTCTCCAATGCATGCACAATTCTTCTCAAAGAAGGTCTTTTGTCTACCACATCTTAAGTAATTCTACAAAGGAACAGCAAGTCCAATATATGCCTATACTCAAGAAATTAAAATGAAGACTTCAATGCTGGAGACAAGAATACTAAGTCCCTAGCAGTACAAATTAAAAGGGATTTCACTTTTGAATATGAAGAATAGGACCCAAATTATTTCTTCTCTTTTCTTTATTTTCCTCCCTCCCTCTATCCTTTGCCTTCACATTTTTGGTACCATGTTTCATACATAATCATAATTGATACTCAATACATGCTTCTGTGTTTGTTCAAGAAGCAACTATTTACTGCAGTGCAAATTTTCAACTTAATTGCTTTTATGATACATGAACCAAACATTCTCTTTCTGTATGTAAACAGCAAAGATCAGACAAAGGTCTGAAGAACAATCCTGTGCCCATGTGTTGAAGATTCTTTATGTAAGAGTTGTAATCTAGAAAACCCACCATGGCTCTTCCTCTCTTCAGCCTGGTGTCCTTGATCTATTCAGGTACCCATGGTAGCAGATAATTTGAAAGTGGTGAACAGTAGGATAGACAAATACGATAAAGGTTTTTGGAATACTTTTAGAGAATCCTTTCAGAAATTCTGCCCTTCTCAAAACTACTAAAGGATGTGCATGGTAGTTCTTACAAATATCTTTCCATTTTTGGATTTTCATCTCACGATCAATCTTGACCTTGTGAGACCTCTTACAGATTATAGAACTGATTCATCACTTTGCTTATTTTTTTTTAACCTGGTATGAGTCATTTATCAACTCATTTATTGCACAGGACTATGTGAGTGAGACATGTTTTACTATTTATAGATGAACTTCTAAGACTAAGGAGGTATGTAGTTTCCTTCCATGAAAACCTCCAGGTGAGATCAACTGAAGAGTCTGGCTTCTCAGTTTGTGTTTATGGCAGCATACCTACTGCTCTTCAGAAGTTCACTGAGGATCCTGAGAAGGCAAAGGGCTCATCTCTGAGACATGTATCTCTAATCATGACATCCTGAGCATTTACATGGTACACTGGACTCAAACTTGGAGCAATTGTTTCAGATTTGTCATTTTCAACACCCTCTGGTTTTCTTTAAAGTATTTTCTGTGAATAACCACTTTATAATAAAGCTAAATTGGAAACTCATGCAGCCAGAGCAGGCACCCATCTATTTTCATTATGATAAGATTATGAGTGCCGGAGGGGCTGGTGACCTAGGAATCTTCTGGTAGCCTAAGAAGAAACTACCAGAAACCCACATCATGTCCTCAAATGATTGAGCAGAGCTTGTGAGAATACAAAGGTAGATTGAAAGTTTATTCACAGATCTATAAAAATGAGAGATAGCCATTATTCCTGTCTTTCAAGAGAATCACAATTCTGAATATCTTATTTAGCAAATCATCTTTACTTGGATATTTATTTTAATATAGAAACATTTTAGCATATTCCAAAATGAGAAAAATAACAAGTGGTTAACATCTATGTCCTGGTTTACTCAGTCTACTTTAACCACATACCATAGGGTAGATGGCTCATGCATAATAGACCTGTATTTCTCATAGATCTGGAGGTGGAGGAGTCTGAAATCAGTGTGCTCATAGGGTTGGGTTCTGGTGAAATCCCTCTTTCAGATTGCAGACTGCTGAATTCTTTTTTTTTTTTTTTTTTTTTTTTTTTTTTTGGTACTGGGGATTGAACTCAGGAGCATTCTACCTCTGAGCTACTATACCCCCAGCCCTATTTTTTTATTCTTTGTTTTTAATCAGGGTCTCACTAAGTTGCGGAGGGCCTCACCAGGTAGCTGAGGCTGGCCGCGAACCCAGATCCTCCAGTCTCAGCCTCCCAAATGCTGGGATTACAAGCGTGAACCACCACGCTCTGCTTGCTGAATTCTTATTATGACCTCCCACGGTGAATTGGGGCTTGTTAGCTCTCTGGGATATATATGTGTGTATAGAAAATCATATATATATATATATATATGTAATGTGATTAGACCATTTGTGAGGGTAGAACCATTGTATTGTAATCAGCATTCAAAAGGTCCACCTTCAAATACTTGAATTTATGTCACCTTGAGGGTTAGGATTTCAACACATGAATTAGAGGGGGAGGCACACAAGCATTCAAATATTAGCATTCTGTGTCCACGTTTTTCATTCAGAATATTGAGTACTGTCTTGCTCAACATTCTCATTGCTGTCACTCAAGGCAAGTGACCACACAATTAGCAGAAGGAGATTTATTTGCTCACAGTTTTTTGGAAATCTCAGAGTTTAGTCTATGTCAGGTCAGGTCTTCAGCGCTCAGCGTGTGGTGGTGGGAAGCAAAGAGAGGGAGAGGGCAAAGGCTCTGCTCTCAGATCATGGGGGCTGGAAGAAAGAGAGAGAGAGAGAGAGAGAGAGAGAGAGAGATTCAAGACACAAGCACAAGCACAATCCCTAAGGCCATACTTTCAGGGTCCTGCCTTCTCTAGCCATACTCCACCATCCCAGGACACTAAACAGAGAAATCTATTGGATTTATCTACTGATGAGATTATACCTGTTATGACTTTAAGTACATAAACACTGAGCTCTTCAGTAGACATTCTATAGCTGATCATAACAAGGGCACATATAGCTACCC
Organism: Graphiurus murinus; assembly: GCA_004027655.1. Taxonomy (NCBI): domain Eukaryota; kingdom Metazoa; phylum Chordata; class Mammalia; order Rodentia; family Gliridae; genus Graphiurus; species Graphiurus murinus. Next base: position 207,474 of record PVLC010000066.1, read on the forward strand.
AAGAATGTCACTGTCCTATAGGTGACATGAGAGCCCTTGACACAGCACTTCATACACCGTGATCAGCACATGTGCTGCCGAAGTGTACCATAACTCATCCAACTGTCACAATAATACTAATAAATGTTATTACAATCCCCATTTTTGCATGAATAAGGTGATCCATTTCTTTGGTTGATTTATGCATGGACTTTAGAAAGAATCATACATACATATTCATTTTATTTCTTCTGTCAGTTGTGTGATATAAATGTCCTAGTCTCAAAGAAGTTTCTTTTCCTTCCATTCACTGTATGGTTTGTCCTATATATCCATGAGTCCTGCATTTACAGATTAAAAGAACTGCCGATTCAACAACTATAGATTGAAGATATTTAGGAAAAAAATTCCACAGCATTCCTAAAAGCAATACTTGAATTTGCCATATGCCAAGGAACATGTTGAATTCATGTGAATGAAATGATATGTGGGCACAACCACTGAGGCCTCCCATCATTTCACAGGTCCTCAATCTCTTCCCAGCACTCCTTGTTTGAGCATTATTTGTCTCTTGTCTCATGCGTGTACCATTTACTGAAAGCTTTGGTGGTTCTGTCTATACTAAACATGTTTTTTCTTCTTATCATTATTACCAAATAATACAGTGTAGTGATTATTTTCATAGCCTTCACATTGTATTATATACTATAAATAGCCTAAAATTGATTTAAAGATTAGAGGAGAATACATGAAATACTATGCTAGTTTATGGAAGTGGCTTAAGTATTCCTCAATATTTCCAACATTCAAATGTTGGCATCTCTAGGGGATCCTGGAAGCAATCCCCAGTGAATGCCATGAGACTACAGTATAAATAAACCAAAGAGAAAAGGATGGAAGGAGGAAAAAGTGTCCAGAACTGTGATTGGTAAAGATTTGGGGGTTTAACACACACTGTTGACTACAATGTCAGTATTTCCTAGTCATTTAGCCACTCTTGGGATCCCTTATCATAAAATCTACTATGCAATGAAATGTGTGAATTTCTGCAGAGGCAGCAAGGAATTTTTTGATGTAGTTGAAGAAGATTTTAAGCTGAATTTTAACTAAGTCATTTCTTTTCCATCAGTTTCCCTCCATTGTGTAATCTTGTAATATTATGACATTCTTACCTCCGATCTTACTAAAGGGCTGTATTTATAGCCTATTTTATAAATCCTTATGACTCACCCCATAAAGTCTGTCATGAACTGGAACTTTAAAAAATGAGGGAAAAATATCCCTGCCTTTGTCAGAATTATGAAAGTAACACTTTTTTTTTCCTACCATTTATAAATTTTTAAGGAAAGGAAATTTTCCACCAACTCCCAAATAAGGAAGTTTATTAAGGTCTCATTTATGGACAGATGCTAACATTGATGATAATGAACCTATTTTTAGAGCCTGCTAAGTGCCAGGAACTGATTTATTCCTTTTTAAAGATATTTTTTATTGGTGCATTGTAATCATACATTTTTGTGAGGTACAAGCTGGTAGAGGCATACATGCACACTTCACTCATTTAACCTTTCCCCATTTTGTGCCCCATTCCCTTCCCCTCACTTTTTCTCATATTTGGTTTAGTGACTGACTTTCATGTTTTTTCATGTGCATCTTGTGCATTAGGGTGTTTCCCTCTTCCTCCCATCACCTTTAATTAGATCGCCTTCTTTGCTCATCTAAGACATCTTCTTTGTCTAGAGTCCTTTCTATGACTCACTTTCTCACTAGCTTCTGCATATTAGGGAAAGCAGCCAACTTTTTTACTTTTTGTGACTGACTTAACATAATATTCTCCAGTTCCATCCATTTCTCTGAAAATGTCATGATTTTGTTTTTCTTTATGGCTCAGTAAAATTCCATTGTGGATATACCCCCGGTTTTGCAATCCATTTATCTATTGATGGACGTCTTGGCTGGTTCCATAGTTTGGCAATTGTGAATTGTGAAGCTATAAACAGATACACATACATTAATTTAGTACTGTAGTTTCCATTCTTTTAGTAGATACCCAGAATTGGTATTGCTGGATCATATGATAGGTTCATTCCCATTCATCTGAGGATTCTCGATGTTGTTTTCCAAAGTGGTTGCACTAATTTGGATACAACCAACAGTGTATTAGGGTTCACACTTCTCCACATCCTCACTAGCATTTGTTATTGTTTGTGTTTTTAATGATTGCCATTCTAATTGGGGTTAGGTGAAATCTCAGGATAGTTTTGATTTGCATCTCTCTGATTGCTAATGATGTTGAATATTTCCTCATACATTTATTGATCATTTATATTTCTTCTTTTGTGAAGTGACTATTTAGTTCACTTGCCCATTTTTTGATTGGTTTATTTTCTTAGTGGTGAGTTTCTTAAGTTCTCTCTATATTTTAGATATTAGTCTTCTATTGGAGGAGTAGTTGGCAAAATTTTTCTCCCATTCTGTCAGCTCTCTGTTAAGGTTCTTGATAGTTTCCTTTGCTGCACAGAAGCTCTTCAGTTTAATGCAATTCCATATATTGATCTTCCTTTGAATTTCTTGTGCCTTTAGGTTCTTGTTGAGAAAATTTTTACCTGTGCCTATGTGTTGAATTGTTGGGCCTATGTCCTCTTCATGTAGCTGTAAGGTTTCTGGTATGACTTTCAAGTCTTTGATCTATCTTGAATTGATTCTTGTGCAGGGTGAGAAAGTGAGGTTTATTTCCATTTTTCTGCATATGATTAACCAGTTTTACCAACATCATTTGTTGAAGAGGCTATCTTTTTTTCCAGTGTATGTTGTTGGCTCCTTTGGATTTGTTCCTGAGTCTTCTATTTTACTCCATTGGTCTATGTGTCTGTTTTTGTGCCAATACCATGCTGTTTTTATTATTCTAGCTTTGTAGTATAGTTTGAAGTCAGGTATTGCCAAGACTCCTGTGTGGTTCTTGTTGCTGAGAGCTACTTTGGCTATTCTGGGCTTTTTTGTTGTTCCAAACAAAATTTAAGGACTAATTTTTCTGGATCTCTGAGGATTGAATTTGGTAATTTAATTGCTATCACATTGAATCTGTAGATCACTTTTGGAAGAATGACTATTGTGATGATATTTATTCTGCCTATCCAAGAACATAGGAGATCTTTCCTTCTTCTAAAGTCTTCTTTGATTTCTTTTTTCAATGTGTTATAATTTTCCTTGTAGAGATCTTTTATCTCCTTGGTTAGGTTCATTCTTTGGTATTTTATTTTTGGGGGTGATAGTGTGAGTGGAATTATTTTTTTTCAGTGGATTTATGGTTAGGATACAGGAAACTTTCTGAATTTTTTAAGATTGATTTTGTTTCCAGACACTTTTCTGAATTTGTTGACCAGTTCTATAAGCTTTTTGGTGTAGTTTATTGGGTCTTCTAAGTATAGTATCATGTCATCTGCAAATAGGGATAGTTTTAGCCCTTCTTTTCCTATTTGTACTCCTTTGATTTCCTTCTCTTGACTTATTGCTCTAGCTAGTCTCAAGTACTATATTGAACAAAAGTGGTGATAATGGTCATCCTTGTCTTGTTCCTGTTTTTTGTGGGAACTCTGGCAGTTTTTCCCCATTTAATATGATATTGGCTGTGGACCTATTGTATATTGCCTTTATGATGTTGAGGTATATTCCTTCTATTATGATTCTCTGCATTGCTTTTAGCATGAACGGATGTTGGATTTTATCAAATGCTTTTTCAGCATCTATTGAAATGATAATGTGATTTTTTTTTTACTTTGGTTCTGTTTATGTGGCAAATTATATGAATTGTTTTTCATATGTTGAGCCAGCCCTGCATCCCTGGGATGAACCCATCTTGGTCATGGTGTATAATTTTCTTGATGTGGCTTTCAGTGTGTTGCTAGTACTTTGTTTAGCAGTTCTGCATATAAGTTCATCAAGGATGTAGGCCTATAGTTTTCTTTTCTTGAGCTGTCTTTATTTTGCTTTGGTGTTAATGTGATGTTGGCTTCATACAATATATTTTAGAGAGTCCTGTTTCTTTCTGTTTTGTGGAATAGATTGAGGACTATTGGGGTTTGCTCTTCTATAAAGGTTTTACAAAATTCACTTGGAAAACCATCTAGCCATGGGCTTTTGTTTGGTGGTAAACTATTTTTGCTTCAATGTCTTTGATTGCTATTTGTTGGTTTAAGTTTTCCATATCTTCTTGACTCAATTTGGGAAGGTTGTATGTGTCTAGAAATTTATCAATTTCTTCTAGATTTTCCATTTGTTGGAGTATAGTTTTTCAAAGTAGTCTCTGATGATCCTCTGGATTTCCACACTGTTGGTGGTACTATCACTTTTTTCATCTCTTATTTTGGTAATTTGGGTTGGTTTTCTCTTTCTTTTCATTAGGTTGGATACTGGTATATCTATCTTGTTTATTTTTTCAAGAACCAGATTTAGATTTTATTGATTTTCTATATTTTTTATTCTCCATTTCATAAATTTCTTCTCTGTTTTTAATAATTTCCTGTCTTAGCTTCTGGATTAGACTATTCCTATTTTCAAGGGCTTTGAGATGTATCATTAGGTTATTTATTTGGTGATTTTCTGTTCTTCCTATGTGGGTACTCAGTGCTGAATTTTCCTTTTAGTACTGCCTCCAAGGTGTCCCAGAGGTTTTGATATGTTGTGTTTCTGTTTTTATTTGTTTCTAAGAATTTCTTAATTTCTCCCCTTACTTCTATGACTCATTCCTTGTTCGGCAGTGTGGTATTCAGTCTCCATGTGTTCATGTGGTTACTCTGATCTTCTTATAGTTGATTTCTAGTTTCATTTCATTGTGGTCTGAAAAGAAACAGGGGATTACATCACATTTTTTAAAAAATTTTCCAGTGCTTGTTTTGTGGTCCAGAATGCCATCTAATTTGGAGAAGTTTCCATGAAGAGCTGAGAAAAATGTTAGTTCCGCTGTAACTAGGTGAAATATTCTGTATATGTTTAATAGGTCCATTTAGTTTATGATGTTTTTAAGTCTGAGGCATCTTTACTGACCTTTTGTCTAGAAGATTAGTCTAGTGATGTGAGAGGAATGTTGAAGTCTCCCAGTATTATTGTATTCGGATCTATATGTGACTTTATATCATGAAGAGTTTCTTTTATGAAAGTGGCTGCATGTATATTTAGGGCATATATGTTGACTATCATTATTTTCTCTTGCTGAATTGTTCCTTTTACCAGTAAAAAATGACCAGCTTTGTCTCTTCTGAGAAGCTTAGACTTGACATCTAATTTGTCTGATATCATAGTTGCTACTGCTCCTTGTCTTTGAGTTCCTTTGGCATAGATTGCCTTGCTCCAATCCTTCAACTTTAGTCTGTGAGTATCTTTACTGTAAGGTGTATTTCTTGCAGGCAGAATATAGATAGATTCTGTTTTTTAATCGATTTGGTCACCTTATTTACTTATTTTAATTATTTATTTATTTATTTATTTATTTATTTATTTATTTATTTATTTATTTTTTTTGTAGTACTGGGGATTGAACTCGGGGCATTCTACCTCCGAGCTATACCCCCAGCCCTATTTTTTATTCTTTATTTTGAAACCAAGTCTCACTAAGTTGCAGAGTCTATCACTAGGTATTTTTTATTCTTTATTTTGAAACAGGTCTCACTAAGTTGCAGAATGCCTCACTGGTAGCTGAGGCTGGCCGCGAACCCGGATCCTCCAGTCTCAGCCTCCCAAATGCTGGGGTTATAAGCATGCACCACCACTCCCGGCACCTTATGTTTTTTTTTTTTTTTTTTTTTTTTTTAATTGGGGACTTGAAGCCACTTATATTCAGTGTGATTATCGAGAAATGATTTTTAATTAATAACATTTTGAGTTTTAACTTCTGTTTGAGGTGGTGTTTGATCTTCTTTGCTTAGTTATTTGCTTGCTGGAAATTATTGTTTCCCTGGTACTGAAATTTATTTGTTAGTTCTTCTTTGTAGTTAATCTCTTTGAGTATTTTCTCTAGTATTGGTTTGGATGACATATTATTTCACCTTTTGTTTGTTATGGAAGGTTTTTATTTCCCCATCAATTTTGAGAGATAGTTTCGCTGGGTAAGAAAAGCTTGGCTGCAAGTTGTTTTCTTTCATACTGTTTTTAAATACCAACTTCCTAATACACTGTCATTACTCCTACTACTTATTCTAGGCTAGAAGTTCAAGACAATTACTGGATATCAACCAAATAGCCATGGAGTGCTTCTGTTTGGGAATTTATTTAATATTAGTAATTAGACTGATTCTCATTTGCTGTGGGTCTAGGAAATTGATAATTATATGAATCTGTGAGATATCACAATGAGAAAATAAAATTCTGGAACTTAGACATGGCTGTAAAGTTTATTTAAGAATATGATGCAGGAATTGATAATTAATCCTGTAGACATTTCTTGACTGTTTTAAGTATATGTCAAAGTGCAGATTAGATCTGGAACAAAGCACATGTCTGTCTGTTCAGTTATTTTATCAACTGGGAATCTCATTGGTCTAATCAACCATTATTGTTTCCTAGAAAAATGACTTTCGGTCTTCTTTCCATAATTTGACATAAATATTTTGGAGTGAATACTTTCTCATGCTTCAGATTTTGTTGAGAGTACTATTAATCCATATCTGCCTCTGGATTTTTAAATCCTTTCTGAACATCTCTTGTCCTTCTGGGATGAGGGCATAGAGTTTTTAAATATTTGGTGAATGGATACAAGTCACTGTTGTTTTACTTTTAGCTGGCTTATTACTAAATTAAGAGTTTTGATTTCTTCTTTTTTTCAACACTCCTATTACTTTCATCTATTTTTATACTTTTATTGATGCATTATAGTCTCACATCATAATGCATTTCATAGTGGTAGTGACATACATGCACACAACACTTGGTGAGTTTTCCCCCAACTCCTTTCCCACTCCCCCCATTTCCCATACAAGGTATTGAGATTGACATTGATATTCTCACATATATATATATATATATATATATATATATATATATATATATATATATATAGTCAGTGGACATGTTTCCTGTATTTTTGTGTAAAGAATTTATAAAATAATTATTGAAAAAATTAAGTACTTAAAGATATTACTCCAAAGTCCCAAATGATGCCCGCTTTGGTGGAGATTGTTTAACAAAATGCACTTTTTAAGGTCTTTGTGTCTAGTATAAAGGATATGCATAACATTTGTAACTAAAACAAATAGCTAATAGGAAGGAGAAATAAGTCATATGTTTCCCCATTTATATGTATCTATCAAACTTATGTAAGTAGCTACCTAGGAATCTTCTTAAGTACTTAGAGAAGACAAAATTAGTAGATGCATATTCATATACTGGCATATATAATATTTGCAACAAAATCTACTAAAATGTTGACAATGCAAAAGAATAGATTATAGGGATGATTTTTTCCATTTTTATAACAGCATGCCTTTGTTTTTGTATAAATACATGTTTATAAGCAGCATGTATAAAAAAAGCAAACATGCCTTTAGTACCAACTAGCCATGTACTGTGCTTCAATGTTGAAGCTAATAAGCATCAATGTATATATAGAGATTTCATGAGCACTTCCCAAGAAGTCAACTTTGAAGGCTTTCTTCAGTATTGCCTCCTGGAATGGGATTGTTCACATTTCTCTTTGGACTTCCATTCTATCCTGATTTACTTCATTTCACTGATCATTAATGAGCTAATCTTTCTAAGTATTCTTTGTATTACTCAAAGCATAAATTTTATTGGATACAATATTCCATATCCAGAAAACAAATTTTAACATATAAAAATATATAATTAAATGGTATGAAAAATAATTTCTATCTTACCTTGATAATGTTTCTAATAAGCAGTTTTCTCTAAATACTGAACATCTAGTTACTGTCTTATATACAGGGGTTTCTCAATAGAAATACTACTAACATGTCCATTTTGAATTCTTAATTTAGCAGAGTATAGTGTTGTAGATATATTGAAACATCTATCTATTCTAACTTTGTAATATGCTAGAGGATCAACAACCATCTCATTCTTATCTACTTGATTGATAGAAAAACCAAATACATACTTTAAATAGGAACAATAAAAAACAAACTAGTACTACCAAAAAAGAAATCCAGAAATGCAGTGAAGTAAAATAAAAGTTTAACCAAACCTCTATTTTCCTTGAACTGCATGAATCATATGCTTCCTAACACCATCTTGCTTTGGGCTAGAGTTCATTGTTTTATATGTTATTTTGTGGCAACTACTAATTATCATAAGCTGTCTAGTAAATGTGATTGATTGTCCAATTAACTCTTCATCAGCATCCGTTTTTGAAGATGTTACCTATTGAAACTGATGGCAGTTTATGACCTCTGTGTTGCATATGTAGCTAATTGCTCCTTGGACAATAATTAGGAAGTTTCTAGTGTCTCGTTCAGTCACTTTATTTTACAAATTATGATGCCACAGAGTTTCCCAATTCATTTGACTTCACAACTATGACTCTCCAAGGATTACTAACGGTCTACCATGGAAGGTATGGATCATACAAATATTGAAGTGGATTATATATATGTCTGTTTTTTTGTAGGTTTTCCATCGACCGTCATACTGACCTGGAGAGGCAGTTCAACATTAATGCAGATGATGGGAAAATAACACTGGCAACACCACTCGACAGAGAATTAAGTGTGTGGCACAACATAACCATCATTGCTACTGAAATTAGTAAGTGCCTAGGTTTACTCTTTTCCTCCTTGTGTGAGTGGGTTTAATTTATGCCTACTGATCACATGATAAGTGGTTCTTGTTTCTCTTATATATTTTAGCATTGAAACTTATAGTTTCCATGGAATCTTTGAACATATCATCTTAACACAAAATAACTTATACTATAGTAAATTACCCAATGTTTCCAGGATGTGGGAAGAAAACATTCTTATATCCAAGTGTTTTTGTACCTTGCACCTATTACTGAGTCTTTAAAATAATTTTTCTGTATTTTAGAATATGGATAAATATTTAGCTTAAAAGGGTGGATGAAAGAAGTTCAATTCAAGAACTATACACTATAATTTAAATAAGTAGACACAGACATATTGCATAGCATAACTCAAAACTTTGATTGTGTGAAACAGACTCATTGAGGCAAATATACACCCCTAGCACAGGACCATATACAATACAAAAAATAATTGCTAACTTATACATACACATATCCATTTACTTGCAGAACATATAAAAGGAAACTTCACACTTTCAATATATATTGTTTTGGGGAGGTGAAATTGTAGATAGTTTTTATATTTTGTTTTTTAGAGCTTACTATATTTTACGTAGTAATGATGGACTTTTAAAATTTATCTTCTTTATAAATCCAATGTAATTTTTCATGAATTATATATAAAAATTGAAGCCTTTTGTAAGGGAAGAGGAACTTCTGGGGTTGTTAAAATGACACTTTAAGCCAGGTGTGGTGGTGCACACTTGTAATCCCAGTACTCAGGAGACTGAGACAGGAGGATCGGCAGGTTCGCAGCCAGCCTCAGCTACTTAGTGAGGTGCTCCACAACATAGTGAGACCTTATTAAAAAAAAAAAAATTGGTCTGAGGGTGTAGCTCAAAGGTAAAATACTCCTAGGTTCAATCGTTAGTACCACACACACACAAAAAAAAAGATTTAGTCTTTCTGTTAATTTTTAATGAGCAGAGCTTCTTTGCAAATACTGAAAACACTATTGAGTCTTTAAGCAATAGCTATATGGTGAAATTTGGTGGTGTACTCTCTTTGAGAGCTTGCATTCTGCCTAACTATTATATAAAAATATACAGTAAGGAGCATTATGTTCATTTTATTTCCAAGCAAAATACTTTTTGCATATTTTCTAATCAGGACCTTCTTTCCACTAGAGTCCTGATATGGTCTTCAAGGTTGTACACAAATTCAAGGGAAATATTTTTTTTTAGTTTTTTTTTTCTCCATTGGCTCATTATAAATACATAAAATAGAGGATTTCATTGTGATATACCTATATATACTTAAAGCATAATTTGGTTAATTTTGTTTCCCAGTACCTTCCATTTCCCTTTCCTTCTTCTGTCCCCTGATAATGAAGACAAATTATTGAAGGAGTTGGGGTAAAGAAAATCTTAAGAAAGAAATAAAAATTAACATTGGGGGCTAGTGATGTAACTCCATGATGGAGTGATGATGGCCTTTCATGTACAAAGTCCTGGGTTTTATCCGCAGCACTGCAAAATAAATAAATAAATAAATAAATAAACAAACAAATAAATAAATAAATCAACGACAACAACAAAACACAAAAACTCCATTAAGAAAAACTCATGGGCACACATTCCACACAGAGGATGCAGCAGGTCATTATAGGTGTATACCCTAAAAATCACTCTGATTTCTGTGGTAGCTAATGTGAAAACAGGGACACATCTCTGAGATATACAACTTGTTTGTAGGAAGAGTAATCCAGGTGTTCAGAATGGGCACAGTGTTTTCTTTTCCTAAGATGTGAAGAGAATCTCCTCCAGGGAGCCTCATAGAAAAATATTTGTGTGAAAGAATGAGGATTCAAGGGTGAAGAATGTCTGTTTCTTGTAGCAACTTCAGCACAGGCAGAGAATGTACAGTCGATTCTATGTGTAGTTTCAGTCCTTTTCAGCTCTGGTTTTGGATAGAGATGGTTGGAGTCTCAGAAACTTTGGTGTTTTTCCTGGTTTAGAAATAATATTTCCTTCCATAATGTGTTGCTCTGGCAGTAATTTCCCCTTGTAGCATTAAGAAAAGAAGCAAGCAAAGCATTACACACCATTTGGTGGTTTGGGTTTATTAGAAGTGCTAAACCCATTTAGTTGGGTACAGACATGAAATTTTCATAATTTACAATGCTGATGCCCCATTATCACTTTAAGCCTCCAAGAAAAAGTGTGCCTATTTAGATTGGAATAAAGCTTTATAATAAGCTTGAAAGAACCACAGTTTTCTTTAAAGTATGCAAGGCAGTAATTACTTTAAAAATAATTTTTCCTATATTGAATACAACCTAGTGAAGTTAACCTTAGTCCATGTCACTCTTATTTTTTTGTGAGATGGATGCCTTTACTTAAATATTCATCAAGGTTGTCCCAATTATAAGCAATCATGTACTCCATTCTAAGGAACAAAAATAAATGAATACACACAGAACAGGTGCTTGAGAAACATTTCAGGGCGATTCAAAAACAAAAGGCTCGTCTGAAAGGAATCACAGATGAGTAAGATACAGTTAAATGAGACACAAAAGCAGAGGTTTTAGGAACATGAGCTATTAACTCCAGGGTGGCAGAGTACCAACTTCAGCCAGGGAAGACATTCATTTCCTATTTATTGAGTCTGCTGATGTAATGACTGGGGATAGAGCATGGAGTAAAACAGGCAAAACCCTTCTCCTCTTAGAGTTTCTCTTCCAGTAACCCCTGGAAGCTTCCCCAGATAAAAGAGGGCATGGAATTTGCTAAGAGAGCCATGATAAAAGATGTAAGAAAGAAGACAGTGAGTATGGGGAATTCAAGCAATTACATGGTGATAGTGGGAAAATTTGTGACCACCTTTGATAAGTATATGATGGTATTAAAAATTATTTAAATTTACAGGCACACACCTGTAATCACAGTACTTGAGAGGCTGAGACAGGAAGATGACAGGTTTGCGTCCAGCCTTGGCAACTTCATGAGGCCCTCTGAAACTTACTGAGACCCTGTCTCAAAATAAAAATAAACTGCACCTGGGGAATGTGGCCCAGATGAAGAATGCCCCTGCATTCAATCCCAGTACCACACACACATGCACACACACACACGCACACACACACACACATACACACACACACACACAAATTAAAGATATGACATGAATATGTATTACGAAATGGGAGTCACCTTCCCTTTTTTTTAAACACAGAGATTAAAATGTCAACAAACTTCATCTGCATATGTTGGCCAAGAAACAAGCTTAATTTAGGTTACACATCTTAAGAAATGTTGAAACTATACATTTATAGTCAATCTAATTGTTTTTCAGTTTTTATATATAACTGTTTTAGGTCTAAAAAGAATGTAAAAGAGAACACTTTTAGCTTTAAAATATCCAGATTGGGAATAAATCTAGAAACCTTAAATATATAATAAGTAAATTACCAATATATTTACATCTTGCATCTATTGTTTAGCCATTAAAATAATGTTTAATATTTTAACGTATGCAAAATATTTAGTTTAAAAGGTTAGTTGAAAAAAGTTCAATTTAAGAACTGTAAACTATAAATAAGTAGACACATATTTATCACATACCTTGTACAATATAAAACAATTGTTGATGTACTTAAGTTGTTGACATCCACATACGTGTTTACATGCAAATCATATAGATGGAAACCTCATATTTTCAATACATATCATCTTGGGGAGGTGATGCTGTAGATAATTACTTTAAAGCTTACCATATTTTACATACAATCATGAACTATTTACAATTTTATTTTCTTTATAAATTAAAGGTACAACTGAATCATCTTTATTCTAAATCTTGAAAGGAAGTAGAAATAATAGCTCACAGAGAACTTAAGAAAAATAGAATTATTGTAAAAAAAAAAAAAAAAAAGCTTAGGAACTTGTTTTGACTGGGTTTTATTATTGAGTCCATCTTCCAATGTTTATCTTCCAAAGCCACAGACCAAGTCTTGGGAAAAAAAAAATTAAAGGGAGATTTATTGTATTTGTCTGAGATGAATATTAAAACCACCCCAAGTAACAGAACCCCATAGGAGAAGGTTCTAATAAAGCTAAAGAAATATTCACTCCAGGGATAACAATTGAAAATTACTCTCAGAATGCCATCTCATCAGATAAAAATATTTAAATGAAATTAAGCTAAAAAGTGGATTCTAGGGAAGTCCATCTGTTTTCTCTTAATGAGAATGGAGATTTCATCCTTTATCCTCCTGGGTCAGATTCACTTCACCGAGATATGAGTTAGTTCCCTGTGTGTACCACTCAAATATTCCAGTGGTAAGGAGTCTCCCCTGCCATCCTGATCAACAGGCACATCCCATCCCATGAATCTGCATGCGTCTGCATTTAGATGCTTGTGTGCTAATAAGAGATTAGAATGGTGTAGTGTATCTCTGCTAGCAAAAACCTTCATCTTCTAAAACTCCAGTGCACGGCAGCCGTTTATTATGATGGCCAAGATTTAAGATAATTTTTGCTAACCAATTAAATGCTGAAAAAGAATCCCCTAAGTCCTAGAATACATTTGATTCTCACAACACTTTGAACGTAATTATGATCATTATATGCAGATATCAGAGACAGGGCAAGTGACTTCTTCAACATTCCATGCAGAATAAGGGTGGGGAGTGGAGATGAGAATTGGACCCACTTGTAAGTGAAGAATACAAGTTTTTAAATGCTTTGTGTGAAATCCCCTCTTAGATCTTCTTTCCTCCTCGTTGTCCTCCTGCTCAGTGTGAGCTCTACATGAGGACCTCCTGTCTGAAGCAAATGAATAAAGTAGTTTTTTTTTTTTTTTTTCTGTGCAAAGCATATGACTGAGATGTGGACAGAGGTGGGAGGAGGGAAAGAACAAATATGCCTTGTTTGTTAGATCAGGCTCTCCATTTCTAATGTTTATAAATGAGGTAGGGGTTTTGCCTAAAGAGCAAGGAAGAGCTTTGAAACTTTTCAAACTGGAATTCTATTCCCGTTTTAGAGGTCAGGAAACTGAAGAGCAGAGAATAGATGACGCAGCATTGTTTGATTCAGGAGACTGTGTTTTTCAACAAAGGCTACTGCTCAGAATCACTTAGGCAATTGCTGAAACCAACCAAACAAACAAAGGATAGTCTTAGATTTCATCCGCAACTTACTGAATCAAAATCTCAAGGGAGGAATTAAAGAATTCAATTTTCACAACTTCTCCTTCCTACCCACCTCCCCTAAAAAGAAAAGAAAACAAACAAACCCACAACAAAACAAAACCAAAACAGATGTACATTAAAGTTTAAATATACTGCAAAATAAGACAGAGAAAAGTGAGCAGTTGTCTGTTTTTTCATTTTTCCTGAGCCAATTATGTGAGATTTCATTAAGCATTTATGCTGAGATTCCATAGAATGTGAGCACTAAGAATGAGGATAGGAGAGATACAGGATATTAGAGGATAGTGAGGAAATAAATCTATTTAAAATACTGTGTGTTAGGGGCATTCTAGAGGCATTGAATGCCGATTTCAAAGAGTGTCCTTCAGAGAGAACTTGAGAGTGTGAAATAGAGAGTGACAAAACTCCCTGAGGCTCTGTACCTGGGTGTGAGCAGAGGATTGACATTTACAGAAAGCACACTGTCATTGGTTACCTGAAGGTATTCAAAGCAGAAAGCATATAATTGCCCATTAAATTAATCTCTTTGAGTTAGTGATAATGCATTGCTCTGGCCACTACAGTGGGATGCATACAATATTGCAAATGAAGCTTTCCACTAATGATGGTTAAATCTCCCAGGGAAAACACTAGTTTGATTGCACTTAAGGAATGTTTCTTCCTGGCATGAGGCCCAGTTGCCAGAATAATTGCTTTGTCCGACCAAAGCTACTTAGAAAAAAATATATCTTTATAGGCAGCTCATTGTTTTTGATTATGGGAGGAATCTTAGGTCCTGGAAACAGAAGGGGTAGAAGTAGCACATTGGCCATGTTTCGGCCATTTAACCTTAGCACAAGATTTCCCTGCTTTTCCTCTCAGTTTTCTCATCTGTGAAATGGAAATAATAATTGGTGTTAAACTAGACTCGAGAAGGAGGGAGAGGAAGGGATGAGGGACGGGAATTTGGGAAGGGTTAAATGAGAAATGTGTGCATGTATGTCTTTACCAACTCGTACCTAACAAAGATGTATGATTACAATGCACCAATAAAAAAAATAAAATTAAAAAAATTTGTCTTAAAACTTTTTGGTAGAGTTAGTTAAAAGTGATAGTACTCTGCCTCTTAGCATGGAATACATCCATAAACTTTAGAAAGTAAGGAAAAATTGTTTATATTCTTGTGGCTAATCCAACACTTACTCAGGGCTTTTAATAACTATTAATTTAAAATTTGTTACTTATATATAATATATATTATGTATTGACTGTGCCCATCCCCAGAGCAATAACCTTGGAAGTCAAAACCTGTGTGTGACTGCTAGGTGCAGTTATGATTTTTTTCTGCATTGCACAGCGAATGTTTGCTCACTGACCTTCCTCTTGCCCTTGATCCGGACATAGTAGATTGACCAATGACTAAGGAACAGCCCTCAAAATGATACAGGCACATGCTTACATGCTTGGATAAGCTGATTGGACTAAAGACTTTAGATTTTATATCAAAAAACTCGCCCAACATCCATCAGTGTTTATCACCTATGGCTTAATCTGGACTAGTTTCATTAAGATCAATGCCATTCCCTTGTATAGGGCAGAGGGGAAATAGATAATGAGAGGTCATTGTTCAGTTAGATAACTCTCCCAGAGGGGAAAAAAAAATCACAGTAAAATTCAGGTGCAGGAATGGTTAAAGAGCTACCACCAATATTGCAGAGACTGCAGTAGTGTGAGTGTGAGTGTTGGGAATATAGTTGCACATGAAGTTTCTATCAAGACCCTCCAAGTCAGATAGGCATACAGGTGCTGTAAGGTGGAGCAAAACGGGATATAATGAAGGGAAGTGAAAAATAAAATATGGGAACCTAAAGGGGGATCTATATGTTTCAAACAAAGGAGCCAGCATCCAAAACTCACATCCCCATAGGGAAGAATTGAAGTCTGTGCATTCCAGTACCAAGAAGACAACTACTGCAGTCTCACAATGAACATAATTCAGTGTATAGCCTATGTCTGTTTTATTTTAATCTTTGTGAATCTCTTTCCACACTCACTGTGTTTCTTTTGCTTATTGACTTGGGAATGTCTCTGATTTCTTCTTTGTTTTTCTACCATTCGACCAACTTACTCCCACAGCCTCTTCATCACTCCCATTCTTTCCCCCTTATCTCTTAAGTACTCTACTTAGAAAGCGCACACAGGCTGAGAGTGTTGGTAAGGATTTTAACCAGGCGCTCCTTTAGGATGTCAGTACATGATATAGATCACCCCTTAGTGATAACCTTAAGGAGAGTAGAAAAGAGTCTCCTATCTCTGTCTGTCCCTGGTGTCTCTTTATAAACCACTCTTCTGGAATCCTCACAGTAACTCTTACTATAGACTAAGATAAAAAAGAGGTAAGGAACAAACCCTTAATGTCAGATGTTTGGGTGAAAGTTGCAACAAACTGGCCAACCAGATCACATGCTCATCTAAAGGACCAGAACAAAGGAGATAGGAGGTCCCTAGATATTTTAATAGATTATAAATATAGGGCAGCCTTGGGTTAATGTGCCCTCAGGCTTTGTTTTCTCTTTAGGGATGGAGAAGTTATAGTATCTAGGAGAGAAAATGCAGATACCAGTCTGAAAATAAAGGGAATACATAGGTGAAGAGACCAGCCTTCTAAATATACTTGCTGGGATGGAATCATTACCTTTGTTATTCTGCACTCATATTACTTGACTGCTCTCTGTGCCTTTCTTCATAATCTTCCCAGTATAGTGTATGCACATCCAGAAGTTCTTTCTTCAACACCCTACATATTTAAGTGAAAGCATGGAACACATTATTTCTAACAGCCATCAACTGGTTAATATCAGAATCTCTTAACTTAGAATCTCAGATTAAGTAACAGTATATATTAACTCATTAAACCTATTAATGCCTTTATAATGCCTAAAACAACTTCTACCTCATAAGTGCTAGTATAAATATTACTATTATTATTTTTATTATTTCTTAGTACCCCTGGCTGGACAAGGTTCCTCTGTTAAAAGTTTTTACTTTGTTATATATGTTCTTTTCCTTGGTCAAGGCTTATTATACATTCCTATTTGCTTGAGGTTTGGAAAATACATTTCTAAAGTAAGAAACAGTTAAGTGCCCTGCTCTCATGAAACATTTTATTATTGTTTTATTATTGATCATTGTTTTATCCTGAGGGCCTAGCACAGTGCTCAGGGCTCCCAATAAATATTTACTAGAGGAACGAATGGATAACAGAAATAAGGAATCAACACCACCAGGGAGTAGTCTAATGAATGCCGACTCCATGCAGACACTATTAATTGATTGGTGGAAAAGATCTTTGCTTCATTACACCCCACTCGGTTCTTAGTTAAAAATCTCAGGCAGGAAGGCCCACATGCACTGTGGCGATCTGGATCTTCTTCTGAGTGACTGAATCTGAGACATAACAGGCAAGAAGGACTATGCTCCCCTTGTAGGAAAATTGTAGGATGTGGCTATGCTCACATAGAAGGATTCCCATAGAATATTATCCAATCCTGGGAGTCAGCAACCACCAGAAAGGTGCTGGTGGAGTGGAGCCTCAGGTCCTCCATCTCCCTCCCCAAGGAGCTGGGATTCTGATCTAAGAACCTTTATTTCCATTCCCTCCTGAGAGACTGGAGGCAAGCCCTCTATAATGCCAGCCCACACTTCATTACCCAACAAGCCCGTTTATCATTTAATCTGATCTGTATTGAACAAGTAGAAGCAGGTTACAAAGCAGCAAAGCCAAAGGAATGAAAATGCAGCACGTTTTCTGATTACAGGAATCCCTGATCTGAAGCTTAGAGGCTGGAGCTAAAAATAAGCCCCATATTCCATGTCTCTCCATCCCCACCCACCTGTATCTCAGTGCCAGGTCAGGTGGCCCTTGAGCCAGATGGTGCGCATTTCAACTGCGCTAACGTGGGTTCCCTCTTATTTGGGTGGTGAACATCAGTCACTCTAAACCTTCCTTATATTGCTGATACTTAGGGCCTCTGGCTTCTCTCTAGGACAAGGACTCCCTTCATATGTCACCCAAAGCCAAAGGTTATACTATTTGTCACAAAGAAGTGTCCTGCCTGCTCTTCTCACGTCTGCCAAATTCTAGGAATTCAAATCAGCCAAGAAAAGAGAAACTAGCAGCAACTTTAGAAGGAAAGCTGTGTCAAGCTCTTGGCAAGCCAGGTTTTATTTCAGCCTCATAGAAATCATTTGAGGGATGGTGAGGAGTCATCATCCCTCTTAATGTGGAGTCACCTATCCAGGCCCACATGTCTGAAATTCACAGAGCAAGTCTCTCCAAAACATGATTCCATCTTCCCACAATAGCATTATTTCTCTAAAGCCTCATAAACAAATACCTAGAGCAGGCAGGGTTCAGCTCATATTAGGAAGGATGCTATGTGCCCCGGATCTGTGTTCAAACTTCAGTACTTGTGAAATCAGAAGACATGACCTCTTTCTCTTTGATTTTTTTAACAAACAATCATTTTAATTGACAAATAAAAATTGCATATATTCATAGCATGCAACATGATGTGTTGAACTACATATACATTATGGGATTGCTCTACAAGCTAATCGGCATATCCATTCCTTCACATATTTACTTTTCTGTGTGCAGATGTGTAGTAAGGACTCCTTTTTTTGATCTCTAAGAACAGAACCAAGAACTAGGAGCATGCATTTGAAATTCTAGAGTGTCATTTAGTAGAACAACATTAATGTGAGAAGGGTTGAGATTCTTCCTATGGATAGAGAAAACAGTATTCTCTGGTAAAATTTCTAGTATTAGGATTTATTTTTTTATATCAGGATAATGAAGCAGCTGTTAGCTTTTGTGAGAGAGGTATTTCAAAATTAGGAAATCTATTGATCAAAAGGAGAAGACCTTAGAATATCTATGAAGATGAGGGAAATCCGAAGGAAGAAGTAGATATACTTGCAATGTTAAGGGAAATCAATTATGGTTGCCTTAAGCTGAGATATCAAGACAATTATCTTATTCTCAATGTTAGAGGGGCCCATCAAATGCACTGAAATAAAGGGCCTAAAATATTAGCGTTGAAATTTAGGAGCAGGATAGGTTATTGATTGAGTAGAGAGACAAAAATATTGACAATGGGAAGGGGAGAAATAGGGATAGGGCCCAAGGTTTCTTAAGCTTTATGATACCAGAATCATCTGGAAGGCTTATGCAAAGAGATCACTGGGCCAAGAATTTGTATTCCTAACCAGTTTGTATGTGAGGATGATCCTGCTAGTCCAGGGACCACACTTTGAAAAACATTGCTATAATCCCTATAGTCTTAATTCAGCATAAAACTAAAGCTGCATTAGACATAGAGTTCAAATTGACAGATGTTGGAATGTACTTAAAACTAATAAAGATGCTAATACTTGGGAGGCTGAGTCAAGAAGATTGTATATCTGAGGCCCAACCTTATTAACTTAGACAGACTGTCAGCAACTTAACGAAGACCTCGTTTCATGATAAAAAATTTTAAAAAAGGGCTAGAGGTGTAGCTCAGAGGTAGAATGTACCTGTGTTCAATCCCTAGTATCAAAATTATGAATAATAATAATAAAGAAAACACAAATATAATGAGTAAAAAGGAGGAGAAACTACTATTATGAATTGTAAGCCTTGTTGACCAGGACAAAAATAAATATGTGATTAGAAACTGGGCATGATTGTGCACACATGTAATTCCAGCACTTGGGAAGCTGAGACAGGAGGATCACAGGTCTAGACCAGCCTCAGCAACTTAGAGAGTCATTGGCAACTTATCAAGACCTTGATAAAAAAAAAACAAAACAAAAAAAGGGTGAGGGGCTGGGGCATAGCTCAGAGGTAGAATGCCCCGGACTTAACCGGTTCCAATAATAATAATAATGATAATGCAATTGAAAGTGTTGCTGCTTTCTCTGTGCTAAGCAGTATTCTAGCCCTTCCTATGCTCTTTATTATAATTCTCACAGTAACTCCGTGAGTCAGAACCATCAGCTCATGGATCTAATCAAATCTCAAGTCCATCAGCTTTAGATTGCTGTATCTGTATTACATCCTAGGTGGGTCTGATGCTCCAAACCCTATGTTTTAAAATTTATTACCTACCCTCTCCTACTAATAGTACAGCTGTTATTCTTACCTCTCAGCTCCTATGTTTTCAAGTGAGATTACAGAAAAGAAGACCCATCACTTCCAAAGTTTAGGTGTGCACACCTGCCTTCATCTAGTTATTCATGGAAGAGTTTGGAAGGCAATGGACTATTATTAATGGACTCTCATCTCACTTAAGTAACTGAATAGGGTGGGGAATGAGGATAGGAGGTGGTCTGACTTGAATACCAGAAGTTTAATGTTTGCATCTGTGAACTCTGTGGCAGAGGGATTTGCATTTAAAATACATTCAAGTCAAAAGGAAGAGCTAATATTGAAGTGTGAATATGTTTTGTACCCACTGAGATAAGCCTGGGATGATGCTGAAGTTGGCTCCACACCCCCACTGTTAAAATTTAACTATGAGTACTTAACAACAGGCTGAAAAACGGAGACATGGAATAAAACTATGGATAACAAGTGTGAAGGGAAAAAGTACAGAAATTGCAGTCAAATAGGAATTCCAGTTTAGATTCTACTAACAATTACCCATCTAAACAAAAACAATTCCCTCTACCTATCTAATGTGTTTTCATATCAGTTAAATGAAAGCTGTAATACTAAATAGGAAGCTAAAAATCCACTTGGTTGATATATAGAGAGAATATATGTTTATATTACATTGTATATATGGATATGCATGTGAATGAATTCATTATACATATATGCATATGCATATACTTATACATATTATATATATATACATGTATGTGTGTGTGTATATATATATATATATATATATGTCACCTGACATACAAACATGTATTCAATTACCAAGCACTGTTTTTAATGATAAATCTCTTAAATCTGCTTTTTAAGTAAACTATTCTGAGCTTGATGTTTAAGGGACAATGACTTTTTAAAAACCTTTCTGTCTTGGCTTTATTTAAATACTGTTTTGCTTAGCAAACACATAAGCAACTAATGCACTGTAAAGAAAAAAATGGTGTTTAGAAAAATTTTTCTCCTTTTTTTTTATTGCTGGCTTTTAAATATGATTTGTCATTGGATTGTGTGTTAGGCACGGTATCTAAATCTCTTTGCCGATTCATATTTAAGTATCTCTGGATATAAAAATACCCATACTGAGCCAGCATTTGATTTCCTGCTGAACTGTTTTTCACATTTCCAATATAATTATGTAGCACTTACAAAGAAACAAAGACTGAACTCCACAGAACACCATAGAAACCCACATTTGTTTATTTAAGAAAAGATATAAAAAGCATCCAAGACAGAAACTGATGTGTTGGATGACTTCTCAGGGTAACTGATACCCAAAATAAATTAGAAAATATCTGGATATCTAGTAGAAGTCATTGGTTAGACACAGATTTAACAAAACAAAACAAAACAACAGCCATATATTCTAAAAATGGCCTCTGGCATATAAATAGGAGACCAAAGTGAAAATAAGAGGTACTGAATTCATTATCTTTATTTGAATGTCCTCCTCTGAATGATTGCTTCAAGATAGACAAAACCTCTATCTTGAAGAGGTTTCAGGTCTACTAAACTAGTGCAAAAGAAATGTGCAATGAATGCACAAAATGTCAGGGCATCCAACCAGGGACACAGGTTGTTGCAAACCTCATTTCTGTCCTGCTGGAGCTTGTGCAGAGAGCAGACAACATTTGAGCCCTAGTTATGTTGTCTAATTAAAAGAGACAGAAAGCATCCAAACCACTTATATAGGACAGCAGTGAGTTCTATATGACGCTTTGTCTGTGGCTCCTAGAGGCAAGCTCAAAGCTACATTGTAGCAAGTAAAAAAAAAAAAAAAAAAAAAAAGAATGTTCTAGAAAATGGAAGAACATGAGGCCATCTAGGAAGTTCAGTGATTCTGAGGGCCTTTCTCATCTTGGCCTTTATTTCGGTCAGCATTCTCCCTGCTGGACCTAACATGCCTGCACACACAACGTTGAAGAAAGAAGGTATTTGGGAGATTTGGGGTTCATTCCATGTGAAGCCAAAATCTGCAGAGCTCAGGGCATGCAGCAGGAAGCAGAGAGAGGGAGAGAGCAAGAACTCTGCTCTCACATCATGGAGACTGGAAGCAAAGAGGGAGAGCAAATGAGCAAAGGGATTAAAAGGTCGAAAGCACAGTCTCCAAGGCCCCATCTCCAGGGTCCCACCACCTCTCCAGCCACATCCTACCTGGCTAGGTTACTGCCCAGCAAATCCATTACAATGAATTTATCTACTGATGCGATTACAACCATAGTAACTTAATTGCATCAACTCTGAACATGAGCTTTTCAGTGGTCATTCTATACGTAACCACAATAGCCTGCTTCGTTCAGCTATGGATATGGCAACCTTCATTAAACCTACAATTATCTCCACGCAGACCTTTTGATTGTGCACTAAGAATGAGCAGTACATGTTGGGCATCCCTAATCCTAATCCCCTAATCTAAATCTGAAATGCTCCAAAATCTGAAGATTTTTGAGTGTCAATGTGATGCCACATGTAGGAATTTCTAAAATACTTTATAAAATTACCCTCTGGCAATATATGTATGTATATATATATGGGCTGGGAATGGTGGCCCATGCCTGTAATACAAGTACTTGAGAGGCTCAGACAAGTAGCATCACAGTTTTGAGGACAGCCTAGCAGAATAGTGAGACTCTCAGAAACCTTGGGAGACTCTATTTCAAAACAAAATATAAAAAAGTTGAGAGTGTAGCTCTGAAATAGAATGCCCCTGGGTTCAATTCCTATTAGCAAATACACACACACACACACATACACACACACAGTATATTTGAAGCATAAACCTTCTTGTGCTTGGTATTGGGTATTGAATCCAGCGGCATTCTATGTCTGAGGTACACCGCCAGTCCTATTCTTCTTCTTCTTCTTCTTCTTCTTATTATTATTATTATTATTATTATTATTATTATTATCAAAACTAGGTCTCACTAAGTTTCTGAGACTGGCTGCAAAACTGTGATCCTGACTTAGCCTCCCAAGTACTAAAATTACAAGTGTGTGCCACCACTCCTAGTTAAGCATAAACATTTTTGTTGTTTGGACTGAGTTCTGTCCTCAGAATATCTCATTATGTATACGTAAATGTTGCAAAATCAGAAAAAAAATTTCAAATCCCAAATACTTCTGGCCCCAGATATTTTGGAAAAGAGATATTCCAACTTTCAAATTAAAAAGGAGATGCAACATAAATGGTGCATCAGTATAAAAAGGTCAGTATAAAAGATGCATGTCTGTTTGCAGAAGGCTAGAAAAGCTTAATATAGTTTGGGCATCATAATTGAGAAATGTGTGCATGTATGCCATTATCATCTTGTACCTAACAAAGATGTATGATTACAATGCACCAATTTAAAATTTAAAAAAAGAATCATGGAAAGTGGACCAATTACAAAAAGAGCAATCAATACTCCCTCTTGCTTTCTTGTGATCGCTATTGGTTTGGTGTCTAGATCTGTAAAATTATACAATATCTGTTTTGAAAATGAAAGGGAGAAAATAAACTTTCATCTGAAATTCAGAATGTTAGTCATCGGATACAAATGTGTCTCATTTCATTGGATCCATATAACAACCTGGAGATGGGTGTATCCTGAACACTGTTTGAGACATATGTGACATGAGACTCAGGGAGGTCAGAGGACATGGGAAATGTCACAAATCTAATAAAGTAAGGTTGGAATACAGCAGATTGGATGTCAAAGCCGAAACTCTTTCTCCTGTTGAGTGCCACTAAGTGTGATAGATGCCCAAACATCCTTGAGAAAATAGTCTTTGCACCAATTCTAAACATCCCAATAGTTGCTCACCTTGTATTAGATACTATACATATAGGAGAAAAAAGAAAAAAAAAAAAAAAAGGTCTGAAAATCACACTGCTTGTAGTTTACTTGGGAAGAGAATCATAGAAAATAAATAACAGTCATATAAGATGACTTTTTTAAAAATGTAGGGTAGTTTTACCAAGAAGATTGACTCAGTATAGCCTTCCTAGGAATATGTTGGTCTTTCTTTTTATTGTTCACATATTACAATTATTGTATCTGCAATCAATGGAAACACCTAATTTTTAAAAGGCAAGGAGGTAGATATGATAAATCCACTTGAGAAATGTAGGTCTAGTTCCTAGGCCTTTTGTAATTATACCTCTGGACTTCAGAGTTTTCTTCAAAAGGTAGGTGAAATGAGAGTATTCTGAAGTTTTCTTTCATCTCTATTTGATGACTCTTTAGTGGCTCTTTAGTATTGCAAGATAATGAGGAGCACAGTTCTAGGCACAGAAAGATATGGAATTGTAAACTGTCTATAAGATTTATAAGTCTTATGATGCTAAGCAAAGTCCTTTGTGTGTGTATGGGGGAAGGCGGTTACTAGAGATGGAACCCAGGGAGATTGTACCACTGAGCTATACCCCCAGTCCGTTGTATTTTTTATTTTGAAGCATATCTCACTAAGTTGCTGAGACTGGCCTCAGACATGCGATCCCCCTTTATTAGCCTCTCAAGTACTGGAATTACAAACATGCACCACCACACCTGGCAAATTGTGAGCCTTCTTAAGCCCCAGTTTATTGTTTGTCAGGTGTAGAGTATAATGCCTTTCCTTATTGTTGTGAAATGCTTCCAACATACTGACTAGTCTTAAAATTAGTGACTGAAACATATGAAAAACAGCCGGGGTGGTGAGTCTTTCACTCTTTATGATAACAATATTCCAAGGATGGTCCAGAGACCCTCAAAGACTTTGAGACATGGTTAGGGACTCTGCAAGGTCAAATATTTTTATAGTATTACTAAGACACTATTTACCTTTTTCTCTCTCACAATCTCACAAGTGAGAATAGGTTTTTTCCTGAGGCTACATGAAACAGGGTGATACTACTGGTGAATGGCTAATTGGATGTGGCTAATTGGATGTGTGCTTGTGTACTCTTGGATACTTTGAAAAAAAAAAACCTTTTAATTTATAATATGATAGTGAAAAGCATAACTCAATAACATAAGCTTTAACAAATAAAGACTTTTTAGGTTCTTCTGCAATTATTTTTTATTATTGGTACTGGAGATTAAACCCAGAAGTATTTTGTACCTCTGAGATTAACTGCCAGCCCTTCTATTTTTTTATTTTTATTTTTTTCAGAGTATTCAGGGTATTTTTTTTTTTTTTTTTTGCGGTACTGGGGATTGAACCCAGGGGCATTCTACCTCTGAGCTACACCCCTAGTCCTATATGTTATTCTTTATTTTGAAACAGGGTCTCTCTAAGTTGCAGAGGGCCTCACTAAGTAGCTGGAAGCTGAGGCTGGCCATGAACCCTTATCCTCTGGTCTCAGCCTCCCAAGTACTGGGATTACAAGTGTGCACCACCATGCCCAGCTCTTCAGGGTATTCTTTATTGATTATCTTTTCTCTTTCTCGTATATCTTGTTTTCTTTTTTTTAATTGGTGCATTGTAATCATACATCTTTGTTAGGTACAAGCTGGTAAAGGCATACATATACATCCACACATTTCTCATTTAACTTTTCCCCAATTCCTTCCCCACTCCCTCCTTTTCAAGTTTAGTTTTGTGATTGACTTTGATACGTTTGTGAAAGTACATCATGTGCATTAGGGTGTTTTTATTTTGATACAAATTCTCACTAAATTGGGAAGGTCTCACTAAGTTAATTGAAGCTAGCTTTGAACCTGTGATCCTTCTGCTGCTGTCTCCCAAGTATTGGGATTACAGGCATGAGCCACCACAACCAGGTATACAATAATTTTTAAATGTGTGAAGGTGCATTAAGACCAAGCAGTTTGAGAACTACTGCCCTAAGAAGGCATTTATTTTCTCTATTAGTCTGAGGTAATTAGCATATTGCAATGATAAAAAGAGGTTGTCATCTATAAAATATAGATTGGATATTGAAAGGAGAAATGCATATATCTTTGGTAGACTCTGAACATAGAGTATATAGTGAGAACTTAATAAATGTTGCTCCCTGTTAACAGCCGGGTGACATGCAGGCAGCCCTAAGGAAAAGAGGTTGACACTGTAATTTACATTTCTAGGATCTCACCAAATAAGGTTGCCTTCTTAGGAGACAAATTTGTTCACAGGCCAGATCAGGACCTGTCTACTCCAAAATTCTCTGCAGTACTCTTTCATAAAGGTATAGAGGATTAAGTCTGTCATACAAGTGGAAGCCAAGTAGATCTCTCCAGGCACTGCCACAGAGAGAGATGCTCTGGGTTCAGGACTTCCAGGAACCAAGCCTCAAGTGCTTTTTCAGGAACAATCCTTCCCCAGGACCAGGCAGATATGTAAGGCCACCAAGATTGAAATCACACATCTAACCCTCATTTTCTTTCATTCTGTGATTTTCAAGCCACTTTTTGAGGATTCTTTTATTCAATTTTAGAAATAGCTCCAAAAACATGCTGCCTCAAACAATAATAATAATGATATTAATAGTCACCATTTTGTCATTTCTTGAGCCTACTGCTCTCAGGGGTTGACACAAAGCATTTGACGAGATGCCTAAGTGCTTTATCAAAAGACCCCCATGCTGGGTGGGATCATATTATCTTCATTGTAGGAACGACAAAATCGTTAGCTATTGTATGTCTCTAAGCTCCGAAGACTTTATAACTACTGCTTGACAGAGCCAGGCTTTGACACCAGACCCTCTGCTTAACCAATATGCCACACTACAAAAGCCTTTGGCAAGCATTTTATTTCTCATTGTAAATTAACAAATTAGCTTTATTGTTAAGTAATTGTCCTCCGAGAGCTTGGCTAATGCCTGTCTGTGCTGAAGCAACATTCATTTTAGGAATGTGCTGAGAGGCTAACATTTCAGTTCCTGCCAAACTGAGGACACAGCCCTAAATCTCAGTGAACCCAGCGCAGCGAATGACATTTCAAAAAATGTAGACGCAGAATTGCGGTTCTTGCCAGAGAAGGATAACTTTGGCCTCCAAACTTCTTTTCTGCTTGGAAGAGAACTTTCTTATGTTTCGACTATAATAGTGTATACTTTGTGAATTGATTCTTTTTAATACTTCATTGGTGGATTGTAATTATATATCTGAGTGAGATTCAAAGTCATAAAAACAAACAGGCATGTAAGACTTGGCTTGTTTTTCTTCAGATCCCATCCAGATACCCAGCCCTCCCTGTATATATTTGTGAGATTGGTAGTGGTGATTCTTTATTCTTTTCTACAGTGAAACCTTAAAACTAAGTAGGCCAGGGCTGATATTAGTATCTTGTGTTTTAGGCGATGGAGCCAAAGACCAAACAACTTAAACTGTCTCCCGAAGGCCATTCATCCAAACAGTGCAAAGTCATTCTGCAACCTTAAGTTTTTTCCTGAATTCATAATTAGAATGTGCTTAACTAATACACATTTTGCAAGAACAGATACACAGCAGATCGATTCTAGTGACACAGACTGTGACACTGTTAACTAAAATAGCATGTATTGGTCACGCTGCAGATTGCGATTCATTTTGAAGAGTGATGATTTTAGCTAGCCCCTTTACCAACAGTGTCATACACATGAATCATGAAGACATCATTTGGGGAAATACCTTGGGCACTGTCAGCATAGCAGAAGGAGTAGAATTGAGTGTGAATGCTTCCACACTCTTCCAGGAAGCAGCACACCTGCTGGCTTGCTCCACACAGTGCCCATCCTTCCCTACAGTTGCAGATTAGCTTCTCCAAAGCGCCTGAGTGGGTCCTTGGAGTGGAGTGAGCTTGCTGCTCTGAGGGTTGGTCCTGCATTTAAATGGGCCAGGATAACTAGGAGTGGTGGTGCATGCTTATAATCCCAGTCCTTGGGAGGCTGAGATAGGAGGATGGCAGGTTTCACGCCAGCCTGTTTCAACATAAACAATAATAATGATGACGATGATGATGATAGTCTGGGGATATAGCTCGGAGGTAGAATGCCCCTGGGTTCAATTTCCTAGTACAAAAAAAAAAAAAAAAAAGAAGCAGATCAGATTAAACTCTCCCTGAATCTCTTCTTTATAACATAAGTAACTTGTACTAGATATGTGAGCACTATTTTTTTTAGCACAATTTCCTTACATATAATATTAGGGTAAGAGACCACAATATAGATCGGTGATATTATACTCATTTTATAAGAATGAAATGTACAGAGGTAAGTGACTTGCTCAAGGTCACTGAACTAGCATCTGGTGAGATTTAAATGCCCACCAAGTTTGTCTATTTTCAGCAAACAATATCCATCTCACTATCACAGGGTCCCCTGGTAGGTATCTACCTTTATTCTATAGCATCTTTCCTACCTGTTGAAACAGATAGAAGAAGCCCTGAGTTTCTCACATGAATGAAACTAAGCTAAAAATATAGTTTAAGTCTATTGTTATTACTGGGTTAAGGTAGATACAAATTTCAGATCCTGTGGCATATTTTAAAGTAATAAAGTTACTTCTTTTCTTATGGTTGCTAAAGCTTAAAAGGGAGAAAAAAGTGCTAGTATACCAACATTAATCTGAGAACATTATTAGATACATTTGTACATCTGTAATTATGTAATGCCAAAACATCTGGAAGCAAAAAATGAGAAATTAAATCAACTGACATTTTACCCATATACAGCCAAACAACAGATGTGGGAAAGGCTGGATGGGTATCTCAATTAATTTTGATTTATTCCAGGAGAAACAAACCCTAATTGTCCATTTATTAAGTCTTTCCAGTCATGAATCTAATGAAAATAATTTCATCTGGGGGAGAGGTGGCAAGCTGATGATTCTCCATTGTCTTATGTGTTCATATTTTCCTTTCAAAAAAATGTGTCTAGTTTCTCAAATCTATTTGAAATTTAGATATTTGGATTAAACAACAAACATCTTTTAAAAAACATACCATTACTATACTCTCCTGTCTGTTTTATTCCCAGAGTCAGAAGGGTCAGAGTTCTATAGGAAATTTCATTTGAAGAATTCAATAGAATGATAGTGATGATATCTTAATTTGTCCAGTTTATGACTGTTTACACATAGTTCATTAATCCTTGCAACAACACTCTGAGGTATGTAAAGGGCAGGTATTATTAGGACCATTTTTCAAGTGCCAAAAATAAGATAAAATGAGAAAGAAAATCATTTCCCCAAGACTGCAAGAAGAGGCTCGAGTAAACCACTTCAGACCTGAAGCTGTAGTGTTACTCCAAACCCTTTACAAATATTAGATCATTCATTCTCAAACATCACATGGACGCTATTTGTAAACTTTTACTGGGATGGATTATTTCTGTATCTGCACATCTGTAGATCTATATCTATATTTTTATCCTGAGGGGAAAGGGGAGAGGGCAAAATTTTTTCTATGCATTAAAATGAGTATTAGAAAATTGAGAACTAGTTCATGCTTATTTCTTTGTCTACATCATGCTACTCTTTAGTTGAACCATTTCTTCCACCTATCCCCTCAATAGCGCATGGCATGACAGACTATGATGACAAAGAATCTAGAGTACACTTCAGGACAGAGACAGAACAAGGTGTGCAGTAATATTTACTGACACCTTTATGGTCATGCATGCTAGTTATTATGCTGTATTGCTAACTGGGTTAACTGAATGGTTAGCATTTCATAAAGATGGTAGCACTTAGCTTAATTTTCCAAAGATAAACTGAATACATTTGAAGCCACATGAGGGAGAAAGAGAGGGAAGATGTTGTAGTTAAGAAGCACTCTTTGAGTCTAAACTCTCCTTTCTGTACTAACTCCCCCATCTTCCTCCCACCTCTCTTTCTCTGAGAGACCTCACTTCTTTCAATGGGGTTTTGGGCAGATAGTCCCATGTTGGAATCCTGTCTAGGCCCCCCCACTGTGAGACTATGGGGAAGTGGCATCCAGTTTGTGAGCTCTAGTTTCCCTTGTGAAATGTAAATGATAAAATCAATATCATAAGAAGGTCATGTGATCTAAAGTAGAAAAGCCATGATTAGTATCTAACATCAGGCCAGACACATTGAAGTTATCAGATAATTACTATAGTTCTATTAGTTTACTTGATTCTCATGTATTGCCCATTCTAAATTATTCATCATTGTATATCTAGGGCTTACCAGAGAAATTACATCATGCCCCAAAACATGAGATACTATTGTTAACTATTATTAATGAAGGTCAGCCCTGATCTATTAGCCATTTGTTTTGCTATTACAGGCATAACCTTATTTATCTACAGGATAAATAAGGATCTATGAAATATACAGAATGGTAATTTATTTCCTATGCTGCTGAAGCATTTCACAGTCTTGCTTTCCTACATATTCAGCCAAAGGATCAACTATCCTTTGGAATGGAATCTCCAAACCATCTAATCAATGTGAATTTTGCCATTTTCTTGAAGTTGAATCTTAAACATAAAAAAATGGTAAGTGATTTTTTTAATGCTATGAGCTGTGCATTCAGATCACACTTAGTTCTGCCTGCACGCTTCCACAGATTGGAAGTTTGGAAGAGAATTATGCAGAAAATCCAGTCAGAAACAATCAGAGATTTCCTTTTCCCACTCTGGCTCCCAACAGTATTGCTTTACAGCTAATACATACTCTGTAGACTTAGAGTCTATGCTCCATGATTCATATGGAAGGATCGATGGGGTGCCTTGGGAAGGAGGAGGAGAATATGCAGACACTCTGATCTTCTGAAGCCAAAAAACCCTGGGGTGGTAGATCTGAGGTTCCTGCTATGAGTTTAGTGCTCACATAGTAATGCTGTCAGAGCTGTCTGAGTGAATAATGATATCTAGTCTAACCCTGGCATGAGTCTATGCAGTTCATGACATTCCCTGTTGTCAGTGGTTGGAGACCAGAACTGGCCCATAGGATCTGGCTCAACAGATGATGAAAGTCTGGGCCATTTTGCAGAGTGCTTATGAACACAGGCTCTGGAGGAATCCAGGCAAGAGAGACATGTCCTATTGTCTTTTTATGTCCCATGTAAGCTCAGATCCTAGGTGGGCTACCTGTGTAGATGTATGATTGAGGAAACCTTGCAGAACATTGCTGCTCCAACAGAAAAGTTGGTACCCAGGTGCTCTCATGCTCACTGGAAGCACATTTTGATGGAATGCATGTAATAGTTGATTAGCAAATACTCTAAGGAACCACTTCTCTGGCTTAATGTGCCTCACTATTACCTGGAGGTCTTGTTAAAACAGAAATTTGGATTCCCTAAGTCTGGGGTGCAGACTTGCATCCTTAATAAGTGTCCAGGTGATGCTGATGTTGCTGGTCAGTAGACTTAACTTTGAGTGGCAAGGCTCTTTTCATATTTAATACATATTTAATACTATTTATACATATTTAATAGGTATCACAAAACAAAGCCCTAAGCTAGTGTTTCGCAGCATGTATCACCCTTACCTGAAGGAATTATTAAAGTATGGATTACTTGGCCTCACCTTGCACATTTCTGATTTAGTGTATCAGGGTTGGGGCCTGAGAATTTGATTTTTAAGAAGTTTCTAGACTGTAATCCCAATACTTGTGAGAATGAGACAGGAAGATTTCAGTTTTGAGGCAAGGTATGTGGTAACTTTATGGGGACCTATTTCAAAATAGCAGATAAAAAGGGCTAGGAGTGTAGCACATTGGTAAAATGACCCTGGGTTCAGTCCCCAGTTTTAAATAAATAAATAAATAATCCTAGATGATGTTCATACTGTAGTGTGGATCATTAATTGAAAACCAGTGACCTGAGCCAATTCTTTTGCTATCTGAAAACTTCTATTTATACTTTTAAAATATATTTTTTAATCTTAGGAAGATGGCAATCAGGAAGTATTTTTAATTAGACTTTCTATAATTGCATATTTGCACTGCAGTTATAAGAAATAGCACAGAGAACTCCCAAGTCCCCTTTATGCAGTTTCTTCCAAAGGCAATGTCTTGCAAAACTATAATACGATATTATAACAGGGTATTCAATGATACACTCTACCCCAATTTGTTCAAGTATTCCCAGTTTACTAGTATACAGTGTGTGTGTGTATGTGTGTGTGTGTGTATGTGTGCGCACATGTGGTTGTGGTTCTTGCTATGCAATGGTGCCACATGTAAAATTTATGTCTACCCCATTACAAGCAAGACACAGAACAGTTATACAACCATAAGAATCTCTCCACCCCTGCCTTCTTCCAAGCCACACTCTCTATCCTAATCCCTGGAAATCACAACAGCTAATCTATCTAAATTTCTATAATTTTTACATTTTGTAAGTGTTATACAAATTGAACAATGCCAAATATAAACCACTGGGAGTTTTTGAAGTGTTCCAGTGTCTGTGTCTCACCACTGGATTCATATTTTCTACCTACACATCTGCTTTTTGGAAGCTTCCATGGTAATCCTAATATTAGATGTGTTTATAATTTTTGCCTTACCAGTAGGGGAGATCCCTAGCTTTAGGGATTATTTACAATGGAGGGGATGATAGAAATGAATTTCCCTTTCTAGTAGCCAAACACTAGGGCTTACTGTGAAAGACTTAAAATCAGAAATCTTCTTGGAAATGCATTTTGAATGTATCTTTAAGTCTTCAATTTCCTCCTAAATCAAACAATAGTATCATTCATACTATAAGATGGGCTCCATTTATAACCTGAAAAAGTTGTTTTAAAATACCAGTGAAACATTAGTATTTGGAGCACTGATACTGGCAATTGTTGATTCTATAGACTCCATGCTTTCCTTTTGCTGGGCAAATATAATCTAAGTCAGATCAGAAATACTGGTATTCATTTTTCTTTCAAAAAATTTAGTTATTAATTATACACATATGCATATATAGACATCATTTATGGGTTGTATGAAGTGTTACATTGAAAATCAATTTCATAAGAAGATATATGTGAGTTTCTGTTACACAACATTGAGGAAAAGTTGTGGGTAAATTATAGATTGCTAAAGAGTCCTTTTTTTGGAAAACACAGTAATCTCAAATTCTTAATCTATATATCTCTTTTTCCCAATCTTCCTAAAGACAAATCCTATGAACAAAAAGCGTTGATAATATTTATTTCATATTCAAAATTAATATTAATTCACATTTGGCTGATTTATATTTTCTTAATATTAAAATATCAGGTGATTTGCTAGGAATTTCTTATACTCCCTTGTGTAATTATGTTTACACTACCATGACTAATACTGAAAATAGTCAGTGTTATCTACTGAAACTAAAATAGAGAGGGAGAGATCCTACTAAAATATTTTTAAAAGTTTCCAATTCAGAAGGGATGTTGTTAGAATTCTCTTCCAAATATTTGTTACCAAAAAAACAAATCAACACCAAACTTAGTGGCTTAAGGCAAAACCACCAATAAATTTGCTCAATGATCTATAATTTGAGCAATACAAACAGGGTAGCTTGTTTCTGATCTACACTGTGTGGACTGGGATGGTTTGACTGGGGCTCAAAGATTCACATAGCTCCATCACACAGCTGGGAATCTGATATCTGTTTTGGTTCATCTCCAGGAGAGTTTCTTCAGGGGGTGACTTGGTATCTGTGATACATGGTGTCTGAATTCAAGAGCAAACATCCCCAGAGAGATAGAGAGTAAAACCTACCAGGTTTTGTGGCTAGGAAAGCAGTTTTGATATTGATGCAGCATTACTTCTATAATCCTCTATTGTTTAAGCAGTAGCAGACACCAAGGCAGGGTCTCAATGAGAGGAGTAGTAAAGAATTTTATGCAAATCCTTTGCATTTCTTCTAACAACACTGTCTGCAGGATCAGCTTCTGTATACTCACTACAGCCTCAGCATCAGTGTTAAGGTCCATGCCTAGGCTCCCGAAGTAGGCGACACCGCCCCCTGGGGGCACCAGAACAAAACAAAAATGCATAGAATTGCAAATTTGTTGCTGCATCTTTCTGTTTATTTGCCTTAAGAAGGTAGATTTCCAAGGGTACACTGAGTTTTTGTTTTGTTTTGTTTGAAAAGGAAGTGGTAAGACAAATAAGTTAGGGAATCTATTAGATAAAATAAAATGCACTTTTTGGGGAATAAACTCCCGGAGCATTGTTCTTCTCCATGAAAGACCTGTGAACTAAATAAGCAAGTTCTCTGTTCACTGTATACCCAATATTCAACAATGAGACTGCATGAGAACAATGTTTGTGGACACTCCCATTATTCAAAAACAGAAAACCCGAAAGTCACATTGCAGACACTGGTAAAGACCAAGCCTTGAATTCAATTTGGTTGGTGCATGCTATATATTCCTTGGTTAGTTTCCAGGACTGGACCAGGAGACTTATACTCCTAGATATTTGGCTGTACTCTCATTGTTCTTAGTTCTATTTCTCCTCCTTCTCCTCTTCTTCTTTTCATAAATTTTCTTTGTTTGCAGCTGAGGTACATTGCTTTTTCTTGATACTGGGGATTGAACCCAGGGACGTTTTACATCTGAGCTATAACCCCAGCCCTACTTTATTTTGGGATAGATTCTTACTAAATTGTGGCAACTGACCTCAAATCTGTGATGTTCCTGTCTCAACCTCCGAAATACTGGGATTACAGGTGTGCACAACCACATCCTGCAGCTGAGGTGCATTCTTTTTTTATATGATACTGGAGACTGAACATTAGGGCAATGTACTTTTGAGCTACACCTCCATCCCTTCTTATTTTGTTGTTGTTGTTGTTCTTATTGTTTGTTTGTTTGTTTGGAAACAGGGTCTCACTAGGTTACTGAATCTCTCTATGCTGCTGAGGCTGGCCTCAAATATGCAGTCCTCTTATCTCAGCCTCCCAAATACTGGGATTACAGGTGTGCACCACCTTGCCCAGCAGAGAGTTGCATTATTAATCTGTATACTGCCTATACATTTTTGAAAGTCCAGTGACCTCTTTTTCTTATTTAGGGTATCATTTAGTCAAAGTCAATGCATTTCCTTTAAAGATGTTGCAAGCTTCTTATAAATTAATTTGTAGTTCATTCTACAAAAGTCACACTCACAGATCTGCTTGGGATGACCCCATTGTGGCATTGGACACCTAGTAAATTGTCTTTGATCAATGTTCTTAAGAAAAAGCCGGGCGTGGTGGCTCACGCTTGTAATCCCAGCATTCAGGAGGCTGAGACCAGAGGATCCGGGTTCGCGGCCAGCCTCAGCTACCTAGTGAGGCACTCCGCAACTTAGTGAGACCGGTTTCAAAATAAAGAATAAAAAATAGGGCTGGGGGTATAGCTCGGAGGTAGAATGCCCCTGAGTTCAATCCACAGTACCACAAAAAAAAAAATGTTCTTAAGAGCTTTAATAGAGGGTGTCTGAGAGGCACCCTGTCCATAAGGTCCTCAGAGAGGGACAATTTATCTCAGAGAAAGTTCCTGGGAGGAACCTGAGATCTTGCTGAAATACTAACGTCAAAGGGCCATATTATCCCATCCTGTATTCAGTCTATAAACTAGAACTTTTAATCTGAACTCTTTTTATCTGAGACTCTCCAAATGAAAAAAAAAAAAAAACAAACTTTCAAATGCAACTGATCCTAGTTCCTGGAGAAGTTCCTTTCTCCATCTCAATTCTCTCCATTCACATGTTATTTGGACAAAAAGAAGAAACCATTTGGCACTTTGAATATCCTGCTTCTGCCTGGAATCACTTTAATTAGGTCATCAGATTCACTAGGTATATTTCCTATTTTTCTTTTTCTACATAACTTACAAGTGGCATCCTCAAAATCCCCACCACTATATACAAGAGTCTCCCCTTTCCTCTGACTCCCAGGAATATATTACTTGTTCTAGTTACTTTACAATAAGACCCCACCAAGAGCTTTCTGATAACCCTGCAGTCCTTCACCAATGTTCTCCCTGAGGCCTTTACCTCACTAAATGCCTTCTCAATTCATCCAGCTCCTACCTGCCACCTGGTCCCAAGGCCAACACCACAAGGTTTACGTTTTCATTATAGCTACTGCATCTTACTCCAGGGACCAAAATCTCTTATCTACTCTTTCATAACAAGCAAACCTAGAACTTAGTGGCAAAAAACAGCAACACCATTTGTTTTGCTTATGAATCTGAAATTTGGGCAGGGTATCTCAGGCTTAGCTTGTCTCTGAAAAAAAAAATGTGGTATCATTTGGGACAGCTTGAGAGGGGCTTATGATAAACTCCAAGGGGGTTCCATCTCAGAACATGCAGATTGGTGCTAGCTTTCCAAGGGGCAATTTGGGCTATAAGCAGCCCACATAAAGCATAAATGAAGATTGCCTTGTGTCTGAGTTCCAAGAATGCCATCTTTAGGGAACTGGGAAAAAGCTGATAGCTTTTTAGAGCTGGAGCCTAGAGATCATCATAATGCCACTTCTATCATTACCATCAGCTGCAAAAACAGCACTCCAGAGAAGGGAGTATATATCCTACCCTTCAATGGAAGGTGTGTGAAAAAATGGAGGGGAGAGGCACTTTTAAAAATTATCATATTACTTTGAATCACACAAAAACATTGTTACAAAGGACAACTGATATTCTCAAAATACTTGAAAGTTATTAAATGGTAATATTTAAATATATTCAATTAATTAGTATAAAATATTAAGATATGCTTCTTAAATCTTTATATAGTTATAACTCATAAAAATTGAAAGCATTCTAAAAGCAGAAAACATTCAAACATTTTGCCTATTCTTTCAGAAGCCCCTTTAGATATTTTCTTTGTGCTTCATCTTTAGAGAAAGCAAGTTTTATTTTTAAAAGTCTGTCTTTGCAGTCTAACCAGCTCTGTGAGCTGGGACTGTTTCTTATATTCACTAAGCTTGTCTTATTTGTCTTCTGTAACTCAAGAATACTAATGATATTTATCCTACTTAACTCAGAGAAATCAGTGATGGTCAAAAGAGACAAGGTATTGGAAATGAAAAATAAAATAGAACATAAACAGGAATACAGTACCTCTATTTCCTCATTGCAAAATATATAATCAGGAACTCTGGGGATCTAAAAAGAGAGCCTAACTTAGTAAACTGCAGGGATCTGCAGGGACCACTTATAGGAAACAGTTTGATTGAGGCTTATTTAGAACTAAGTATATGTAAACAGAAACCTGGGTATGTGTTGATCACACTTCTAGGACACTGAGAATCACATAGCCATACATGGTGGCACTCACCTGCAATCCCAGTACTTGGGAGACCGAGACAGGAGGATCATAGGTTCTAGGCTAACCTTGGCAATTTAGCGAAACTCTGTTTCAAAGTAAAAAGGGCTGGAGGTGTAGCCCAGTGATAGACTCTCCCTAAGTTCAATTCCAGGTAACCCTCCCCCCTGAAAAAAATTAATTTCCTAAGCCTAAAAATATTTGTTCAATAGATTTTAAGAAGGATTAAACAAAATATGTTTTTCTAAAGTACTTGAGATGATTTCAATATGGAAGAGTGGTGGAACACACTTAGGATAAGGAATGAAGAGAAACTATATATTCAAATGAAATGTACTTGTCATTTTATTGCTGGTGCAATAAAACAGGACATTATGCTGAATAGGACACTCACATAATTGCTATCTGTAGATGAGAATTTTGATGTTGATATTATATATGTAATCAAAAACCTTAGTTATTGACATTGAACAATTATACAAGTGTGTGCATGTGGGGGGGTATGTTTGTTGCTTCTTAAAATACGAAAAGAAATGGTCCTCTTCTAGTGATCCTTTGGGACGTCTTTTATTTTTCTAATAATTTCTGTATGATGTTTCTCTCTTGGGAATTTCTTGGAAGTGTTTTCAAGGGCTCTGAAAATTGAGTTTGCAAATGAAGACGATGACAGATGAATTCAGACTTACCTTAAACATTTGGCAATAGAAAAGAAAGCAGAGTAGAGGTAACTGTGAAAGAAAATGTTCAAGAAAATCCTTCTGGTTTCATACATGTTAGGGACAAAAAATGTGCAAAATGTCAGTGCTTTGTGAGACTGGAAATAACAGCTTGCGTAAAACAATTTCTATTAATTAAAATTCTAAAAGCCATGGTTTTTTATTAGTTAAAAATGCAATGCATGAATGATACAAGTAACATAAAATATAGAAGAAATATTAAAGGAAAAAATCCACCATAAACACACAACTAATAACATTTAATGTATTTCTCTTTAGTATTTTCTCTATAATTTTAGTATATGTTATATGCAATTTAAGTGTTCATTTTCCTCTGCTATACAATTAAAAAATTATATGCATTACAGTGCTGACTACATGATATTCTACTGTATTGCTAGATTATAATTTATGTAAGTTTTTTGATAATTTAAATTATCTAATTAGCTACATTATCTCTATCAATTTGATATATTCCACTGCAAAAATAATATAAAACTATGTCACAACCATAAATATACATAAACATACATATGTATATAGACAGATACACATAAATATTATTTAGTAAATTTATCAGGGACATATATCCTAATTTTTGAAAACGGAGTCAACCATGAAACTTTTCTTCAGTTGGAGGTGATTGTTTATCATATATCTTTCATTGGGACTTGAGTTTCTGAATTATTATATTTTACATTGAATAAAATATACTGCTAATGGTAATAGTCTTTAACTCATCAGTGTATCCATCTACCCATCAATTTATTCAACCATTTATCTGCCCATTAATTACATTTTCAAATATGTATTGACTAATAATTATGCAGAGATTATTGGGCCAAAGTTTAGATAGATATAGAAAGTATTCTATCCTTGAGAATCTAGAAAGATTTTTTTTTTTTCCTAAAAGAGGAGTAATGTTGTAATCCCAGCATTTGGGAGGTTGAGACCGGAGGATCCAGGTTCGTGGCCAGCCTCAGCTACCTAGTGAGGCACTCTGCAACTTAGTGAGACCCTGTTTCAAAATAAAGAATAAAAAATAGGGCTGGAGGTGTAGCTCAGAGGTAGACTACCCCTGGGTTCAATCCCCAGTACCACAAAGAAAAAAAAAGGAGGAATGTCATAGTCAAAAAATTAATTAGTTAAAAGACTCAGTTTGAAGACCTTACATGGAAGTCCAGAAATGTTGATTGTCTTGCCTTTATTTATTTAAAGTATCACATGTAATTTATTCATCTTAAATATGTTTGCACTGATTTAATTTTCACTAAATAAATATAGAGCAAAAGGTAGTATATAATGTTATCAGTGTGACACCGGTAGCTGGTGAAGACATGGAAACTGCTGTTGCTGTTTTCATTGTTATTATCATTATTACCTCTCCCATCTCA
This sequence comes from Graphiurus murinus, assembly GCA_004027655.1. Lineage (NCBI taxonomy): Eukaryota > Metazoa > Chordata > Mammalia > Rodentia > Gliridae > Graphiurus > Graphiurus murinus. The sequence goes on from PVLC010000066.1 coordinate 246,849, forward strand.
CTCAAATAAGTAAGTGCTTGCAAATTTTCTGACATTACATGTTAATGCTTTTGCTCCCTCTTGACACCCCTAGCTGAATTTAAAGCATTAAGTATAGTATGTATTTATTTTATGATCATATCTTAAAGATCTACACTATTTTTATCTTATGAAATCTGAACCTGTAATGTTTTAATTATAATTTTCATGTTGTACATAAACAAATTTTCTAAAGGCTCATTTATGAATAAAATAGTTTAGTGAAGATGTTTCAATGAGTATCTCATCACTGTGATCAAACACCGGACATGCAAAAAACTTAGAGGAAGGGAAAGTTTATTTGCTTACAGATCTGGAAAGATTCAAGAGTCATAATATGTTTGGGAACAGCTTTTGACACAGCCGAACTTCCTCGGGGCATCCTGGTAAGTAAATAGAACAAGAGGAGAGGGCAAGGGACTTATATAATGTCACCAAGGCCACAGCTACACCTCCAGGGACCTATCTCCAGGCAAAATATAGCTACCTCCAGATGTCAGATCCAAGGGACATTTTACTTTCAAATCATATCAAAGGAAGTACAATTATTTTTCTTCTTCCTCCTCCTTCCCTTCCTCCTCCTCTTTCCTCTTCCTCCTCCTTCTCTCTCTCTCTCCCTCCTCTCTCTCTCTCTCTCTCTCTCTCTCTCTCTCTCTCTCTCTCTCTCTCTCCCTCCCTCCCTCCCTCCTTCCTCCCCCCCCCTCTTTTTTTTTGATGGTACTGAGAACTAAACCCAGGAGCACTCTACTTCCAAGCCATACACTTTAAGCCCTTTTTGTTTTTTATTTTTAAACAGAGTCTCACTAAGTTGCTGAAATTAGCCTCAAACCTGCAATTCTCCTATCTCAGCTTCCCAAGCATATTATTTCTGTAGAGTATTAAACATGTATTTGAGTTATCAATTACCAATAATAATGTATTATTTTGATTTTATTCTTGAGTAAATTGTCCTAGAATAGAACACAAAGAGTTTTTTTTTTCCTCACCCCAAACTAAAAATGTCTTATATCTACATTCTACATGACTTTATCAAAACCCTTGTTGCTCATTATATGTATCTCAGATATCTTGTGCAGTGCCTACTTCTGGGCCTTTGCTTATGATATTTAAAAATAATGTTTCCTTAAATAATTATTCATATATTTTCATTCATATACTTTTCCTTCAAGGACCAGATAAAATATCACCCCCTTTTAGAATTATATGTGCTGCTACAACTCTGAGGGAGGTCAGAGGAGACAAAGTGATCTAATTTATAATTATATTTATTCATGTTTGTGATTTCTGTTCCCTCTCTAGATTAATGCCATTAAAGGCAAGGATAAGCCAGATGTGGTGGCACACACCTGCAATCCCAGTGCTTGGGAAGCTAAGACAGGAGGATCTCAAGTTTGAGGACAAACTGAGCAACTAAGCAAGACTCTCAGCAACTTAGCAAGGGCCTGTTTAAACAATAATAATAATAATAATAATAATAATAATAATAATAATAATAATAATAGTAATAGTAATAATAAGTCGGGCGTGATGGCATGTGCTTGTAATCCCAGCATTTGGGAAGCTGAGACAGGAGGATCAGGGTTCGAGGCCAGTCTCAACTACCTAGTGAGGCAATCCGCAACTTAGTGAGACCCTGTTTCAAAATAAAGAATAAAAAATAGGGCTGAGGGTATAGTTCGGAGGTAGAATGCCTCTGAGTTCAATCCCCAGAACCTCAAAATAAATAAATAAATAAATAATAATAACAATAATAGTAAAAAGGGCTGGGGGTATAGTTTGGAAGTAGAAAGCCCCTGAGTTCAATCCCTAGTGCTCACACAATAAGTATAGGCAACATCTTATATTTTTCTATAATAAATAAATGATTGAAAAATACTTATTGAATGATTAGCCTTCTTGGTCATTTTTACATAAAACAGGTTTTTAACCATTTGCTTGTGTTATGCTAAAAATTATTCATAAGAGAAAAATAGACTGTCTAAACACAGGGAAAGAAAAGAGCACATGATGCATTCCAATATTCTCTGGTGGGGTTGTGTCAGGACAAATTTTTTCTTAAGGAAATTGAGTAGAATAAGAACACAGTACCTGGTTGTATCCTTTAAAGTTAATAAGCCAAGCCCAATTCTTTGTTAAAACCTAGAATAGTTTTGTCTTAAGTTATTTCAATTAGAGAATCAAGAAAAGAATGTTTAACTCCCTTTGAAGTCTGTCAGTATCATGTAAAAGTCTATTACTGTCCCTAGGAAAATAATTGTTTGTTAATCATACAAAAATAAACCTTTCCTTGACTGCTTCCAGACATCACCATGCTCTTCTCTTAGTGTCTCTGCGATGTTCCTCTGCTTGACATTTACTTTTTCTTGTAATAGTCATGGCCAATTCCCTCCCCTTCAAGTCTTTGCTCAAAGAGGCCGGTCCAAATCTCCACTAATACCAGTGACTCCTCAACCTGCTCTGTTTTTTAGTAGCATTTAATCCTTTCTGACATTATCATATAATTTATTTGTTATCAGACTGATTCTTCATAAACTGGTTCCCCTGAGTAGAAAGTTTTATACCCTATATTGATATCTTTTATAAGAGTCTATATAAGAGTCTCTATAAGAGTATCTAGTAGTAGAAGTTTTCAAGAAATGTTTATCAAATGAAGGAATAATTGATTTAATAAATGAAGGAAGGAAGAACAGATAAACTAGGAACAAGTTATTAACATCATTTGGCTTAAGCAGTAATGTCTAATATCTAATTACGTTGGATAATTAAATAGAACTATAAGCACTTTCTTGGTTGTCCTAGACATGTTCAAATATTTGAGCTAGAAAGTTCAACTCAACTGAATGTAATATTCTCTTTCAGTTTTCAAAAAGTAGAATGTGGTGCTCAGGGAGAGGAAATATATTTCTTGCTACAAAGCAATTAAAAAACTTCTTATTAATCTCATTCTGATCCTGCCTTCTAGTCCAGAGTTCTGATCACTACCCAGTTTATGTGTAACCACTTGGTTAACCAAACTTTTATTCTTCTGATTTGTCAAGTAAATGCATCCTTCTCATTTGAGTCTTTTAGCATATCAAGATGGCTCAAAGGGTAATTGGAGAGCCTTTTATCTTAGAGATATGCCCTGTTTCAGTTCATTTTTTTAAAGAATCTAATGTTTTCTTTAATCTAATTTCTTAAATATCCTAAATTGTTCTTTTATTAGACAAATGGAAAAGTATTCGTACCACATTATTTTGCCTCCTTTGAATAATTTCTGGAGCAAAACCTCTTCTGATAATGTATGGCTTTAGAACTCTAGTTTTTCATATCTATATCAACCTAAAATTTATGGAAAATATTGTATAACTGCTAGAGAGTTGGATGTTGTTTGGAATTGGAAATACTTGAATCCTAATCCTCTATTGCAGCAGAATTTATTAACTGTCTGACTTTAGGGATGTGAAGTAGTTTTTCTTTACCTTAGCTTTGCTATCTCTATATTGGACCCCAGTATATAATAAGTATTAATGGAGCATCTATCATTCTTAGTTTTTTTTTTTCCCTTTCCCTTCATTTTAAATGTTACCCTGAAACTATACTCATTGTTATTCATATGATGAAATGATTTGTTTAATTGCCTTAATACATTAGACAGTTAATTCTTTTTAGTGTTGAACAAATTCCAACAATTTCCTGAGAAGAAATTATAATGAAGGTTTTATGTGTAAGAGATTCAAAGCTATGGAATCTTATTATTCTCATGTAGTTCTGAAAGAAAAATCACCTGGATAGGCAATATTTGAAATTCTAAAAATTCTGAATTGTTCTCATGCAGTTAATTAGGAATAAATATGAATATTGGAGTGATAAACTACAGTGAAGTTCACTGGTATCATTTTCATTTGAGAGTTTTATTTTGGATAGAGAATCCTGGGGGCAATGCCTCTATCAGTTATGGATAAAAAGTTTGTTGGTAGAAGATCTGTAAAGAAAATAAAATAAGCCAGAATGTCAGCCTGTTTACAGGAAAATAGTAATTTGTAGCGCCATGACTGCATGACCTGTAATTTTAATGGAGGAGCCTGATGAGATGGAAAATTATAATAATTCCTAATTTAGTTTTACTGAATCAACCCTGGGATATAGCTTTCCCAATATAAATTTGGTAGTTAAAACGTGTGTCAGAATGAAAAGCAGTGTTTGTTTTAATTTGATAATTAGAGAAGACATTTAATCATACCTCACCTCCTCTGTCTGGTAGTCTTTTGTTTTACCATAGTGTTAGTCTGTGCTCGTATACTTGTAATGGTTATAAACTTGTTACTTTAGAGAATAACTAGTTTTTCTCTTGGGAAGCAGTGTTAGAAAGTAGCTCCTTGGAGTGAGCCTGAATATGCATCACATTTTATTATCTGTTTACTTTACTAGTAAAATACAAAGTTCCTTAAGAATACTGTTTACATGACACTGTTTGTTTTCTGGTTTGGTTGTAGAATTAGACAATGACTTGGTAGAATGTCCAAAGAGGTTTAGTCAATAAGGAAAGTAACTTGATACTTCTACATGAAATGCAATAGGAGACAGAAAACAAGATTTAACTTTTTCAACACTCTGCAATTTGCTTGGTATTTTAATATATGATTTCATTCAAGTCTCTCAAAAACCCACTGAAGAAGTACTATATTGACTTTAGTATGTATATATACCATGTATTACTGTATATGCTGAATTCTACAGACTAAATTCAATAGTGAATAAAACAGAATCCTAATTCCTATCCAGATAGAATTTACATTATATTAATAGAATTTCCCCCAAAATAGCCTATACATGCATCAAAACATAAGTTGGTACAAATATTTAAGGGCATATTACATCTTTGGAAATCATTACTCTGTGACCTCCATTGGTTGCCAACAGGTCTGCTGCTAAGGATAAAATTCCCCAGCAATCACTAACAAAGAAGAATAGATCTTATTTTATTTCCATATCAGGGATTAATATCAGGATTAAAGTGATAGAACAAGGTAGAAAAAAGAGCGAACTGGTTGTTGGAAGAAAAAAATAGAGAAAGGAAATCAATGCCCTTATAACTTGAGAATCCATCCCTTTATATATTGCTTGTAAGCCTGAGAGAAAAGAACGTGAGAGGGAATGACACTAGCTCAGAAAGGCTAAACCCTTCCAAAATTGCTCTTTCACTTTACCTAGGTTTCTTTTTATTCATAAATTTTATCTATACCTCAGAGTCACCCCTTCTCGATTAAGCATGAATATAAATATAATAGCATTGTTGGTTTTTGGTTTTATCTGCTTGTGCTTCTATTTGATATTTCTATTCCTTATAAGAGTATCTGGTACTAGTGAGTTTGAAGTCCTTATTGTTGAAGTGATGAAGATTGGAAAGGTACTTTTATCATCTTTATGAAATAATTATCATGTCACTTTTTAAAAATAGGATTGTTATGCAAATGAAAGTATGTTGCTTCAGAGTAAGGCTTCACAATTAGAATTTCACTATCTGTTTGATTGTACTAAGACTTTGTATAAAGACTACACAGTGCATTGACCTCAATCATCCAATTCCATGATCACCTAGTGGAGCAAAGGAAGAAGTCCATCAATGTGACTCATTCTGTCTTGCTTGGTTCATCCATGAAATCTGTTAGTTACTGACCACAATGTCCTTTCAATTCACAGAGGATTTGAGTCATTTTGTAAGTCTACATCAAACTGATTAATGTTCTAAGAGGAATGCACCAACTTATGAGGATAAGCTAGGTTAATTTTTACCCATTTAACTTTGTTCAAAGATCTGGCCTAATCATACCAGAGTATGTCAAGATGGATATTACCACAGACAACTGGATTACTTGCAACAGCAAAACTGCAGATGCCAACAAAACGTTAGAGATTTTGCTTGCAGTGCATTTCTTTACGGTCTTTTTTTTTTTTTTTATCATTTTTATTGCTGGCATGTTAAGGAAAAAAAAACACTTTATTTTTGTCTTTGACCTGATTTTTTAGAAATTAATGTATTTTTTGGTAGCATGCAGATTTTCCTATCCTCCATAAATTCAAGGAAAAAAAATAAAACTCTAGCAGTTTTTCTTTTTTGCCATTATTTTGTTAATAACATCGAAGACTATGATCATGGTCTATGTTCTCTCATTATCTCGTAATGTTTTGAAACAAGCTTGATGCTTTGTGTGTCTGTCAGCATCTCTGTTGTTCTCCACTACAATCTTGTATGATATTTTTACTGGATCCAAAGTTAGTTTAGTAACTTTCGTTTAATAAAGTGAGTATTCGAAAACTGTGTTATGTATACGTAACACATAATTTTAGCTAAGACTAAAACAGAAAAGTAAAAATGAATATTCAGAGCAGTATGAGGCCATTATATATAGACTGTCTGCATTTTCTCTGCAAAAAAAACATTAAAAAACAAAAATAACCCGGGCGTGGTGGCGCACGCTTGTAATCCCAGCATTCGGGAGGCTGAGACCGGAGGATCCGGGTTCGCGGCCAGCCTCAGCTACCTAGTGAGGCACTCCGCAACTTAGTGAGACCCGGTTTCAAAATAAAGAATAAAAAATGGGGCTGGGGGTGTAGCTCGGAGGTAGAATGCCCCTGAGTTCAATCCCCAGTACCGCCAAAAAAACCAAAAAAAAAAAAAACCAAAAAAAAAAACAAAAATAAAGTATTTCCTATTACCTATATATTCATATATTTTACCTAATATATCATTTTAAATTTTATTACAAGAATGCAGCATATTCCGTACTTACCTACATTTCTAATATACATAAACAGATGGTTCAGTGGATAAAAAACATACAGCTGGAAGAAGTAGTGATATATAGATGTAACTATAAATATCTATGTTTACATCCACCTATATTCAAGACATTTAATATGAGCAGCTGAGAGTTAATCACTAGGATTCCTTTGGTTTTATGTACTTGACACTGAGGCACTGGAGTGTACGGCAATCATTTCAGCCAGCTCTGCTAATCATTCATCTTGAATTATGTATTTGCTTAGTTAATTCAATGTGGCACATAGATCTTGGTCTACTGTCACAACAAATGTGGAATTACTGTGGCCAAAGCAAAGACTGATGGGAGGCAGTCTCCAAATAAATAAATAAATAAATAAATAAATAAATAAATAAATAAATAAATTCATTCAAAGATAAAATAAATAAAGATCTGGTTTATTTTAACTTGGAGCATCAATTGAAGATAACAATCCTAATTACCATCCATGACATCTGTGCCGTGCTGGCCACAGTGTTCCTGCAATTCATAGAGGATGAGAGTTATTTTATCATAATATTTTGTCCGTTGTTCAAAAAGCATAGGGTCCTTTACAATTTAGTTTTCTTAGGAGCAATAATGATTTTATTATACTATAACATAGAGGGAAAAAGTGTTTTCCTTATGTCTGCAATAGTAGCTTATATGACATTGACTGTCCCACCAAAACAACTATAAAGTTAAGATAAACACTATTAGAAGGCAGCCAGTACTTAAGGAATCAAGACAGTAGAGAGAAAGGAAACAAACTGAAATGATTTCTAAATTTAGCACTGTTTATTCCCATCAGAATGCCTTGCATTAGATGTAGAATTAAAATATATAACAACAATGACACAGAAAAAGGAAGGGTAAAACAAATTGCCATAAACAATTAATGCATGCAAATGACCTTGCATTACACATAAAATGTTTGAAGTATAACTTTAAAAATATATCCTAAGAGATGGGTGTGGTGACCCACACTTATAATCCCAATACTTGGGAGGCCGAGAGAGGAGGATCGCAGGTTTGAGGCCAGCCCAACAACTTAGCTAGACTGTGTTTCAAAATAAAAATGAAATAGGGCTGGGGGTGAAGCTCAGAAATAGAATGTCTCTGAGTTCAACCTCTAGTACCAAATGAATACATTCATAAATATACTCTAATAATATTTTGTATTTTTCCTAAATAATATAAATGAAAGACAATATAATAAGGTAATGGGAAAATGGAGTACTTAAAATTATTCAAAATGATGGGAGGAAAAAGAAAGAACTGATAAAGAATTATTCTAAAAAGGAGCTCAATACAAAATTCGAATTCATGTACATGTAATAATATTAAGTATAAATAAGCTACATATTTCAATTAACAGGTATCAACTGTCAGACTATATTTAAAAGTAACCAATATGCAAGTCACATTTCTTATCAGAAATTAAACTTAACTATAAGAATACATTAAAATTCAAAGGATGGAAAAATTTACATGAAAATACAAACAAAAGGAACATAGTTCAATTGTAAACTGAGGAGAAAGAAGTCTTACCCAAAACAAGGTGAACAGTTTCATAACTAATAATTAATTAAACGATACAAAAAATGCTTCTAAATTTGTTTACAAATTATAATGTATTTGTCATGTAAAGTGAGAAAAAAATGAGGCAATCAATGGGAGTAATAGTCAAATCAAGATGAAGATTTTATCCCACAATTTCCTTTTAACGAGAAAATATATGCTAAAGATGAAATATATGCTAAAGAAAGAGAACATTGTAATATCATAATTAATACACCTGTAATTGTAGTGTATAAAACACTGCACTAAAAATTTTAGAAAGATAATTCTCATCAAGCAAATTTGAAATATTTACTCAAAAATGCCCAAAACATGGGGATATAGAGTCCCAACCCATACAGTGTATGCCTTCTCAACCCAATGGATTTAAGTCAGAAAAATGAAACACACACAAAAAAAATTCTTAAGTATTAGAAAATAAGTTATTCACTTCTAAATAACCCATAGAAAACACAATAATATCACAAAGGAAATTAACACAATTAAAAAATGAATGATGAGCCAGGGTGGTAGCCCATACTTGTAATCCCAGTACTTGAGAGACTGAGACAGGTGAATCACAGGTTCACATCCAGCCTTAGCAATGTGTGATGCCCTCTGTAACATAGTGAGACCTTTTTCAAAATAAAGCATAAAACAGGGATAGGGGGTGTAGCTCAGAGGTAGAATGGCCCTAAATTAATTCCCCAGAACAAGAATGATAACAAAAAAATGACAGGACTAACTGTATTGGCTGCAGTGAGCATGTTGCCTGAAGGGAAATCAGCCTTAAATGTCTATATTAGAAAACAAGAAATGGCGAAATCAACTTATCTGTGTCCGTGTCACAAAGGCTGAAAGTGACCAGAAAATTATAATTAAAAAAGTAGTAGGAAAGTATAATCTAGAAAGTAATGAAATTGATAATAAATGTATGACATTGAATTTCAACAAAGCCAACATATGTTTATTCAAAAAATGAACAAAATGGATTAAAACCTTGGAAGAAAAATAGAAAAAGTATGTTAACAATGATGAAGGGGCACCATTAACATTTCTCTAGCAAACTGTCATAAATAAGATAAAGATTAAAATATGTACATAACATTTTTATTGAATAAATTAAATCCATAATTACTAGCTCTTAATACATAAATCCTGATGCTTAAATGGACTCTGTAACAAGCTTTAGGGAATATTTCCCACTTCATGTCATGAAGTCGGTGTAATCTTGATACTAAAACCTGATAAAAAATATTATAATAAATGAGAATTAAGAGCCTGCTCCTCATATACAAAATTATAGATAACATAGTAGCAAATCACAGTTACTAATATATAAAAATAATTTCTGACTCACAGAATACAGGTGCAAGTTAAAATATTGAGGAAAAAGCAAAACACATCATTGACCTTAATAAATACACAACAAGTTATATATTCATTCATTTTTCAAGACAAAACTTTTTGTCTAAGATAAAACTCTGTGAATAAGAATTGGAAAGAATTTAATCTGATAAAGAGTAGCTACAAAAAAATACAGTAAATGTCAGATGTAATAGTGAATATTGAAATTGATATTCCTGAGATTGGAAGTGAGATAAGGTTGTCTACCATTGCTATTCTTATTTAATTATCCTGAAGATTTTAGCCAGTACAATAAAGTAGGAAGAAATAAAGGTATAAATATTGGAGAGGGAGAAATAAAGTTGTCACTACTCAGAGACAGCATGATTGAATATATAAATAATGAAAGAGCATCTACACTTATAAATAATAAGTAAAGTTTGCATGATTGTTAAAGTTCTTATAAAATAATTATATTTTTGTTTTCTCCGAATACCAAAGATACTACTTACAATAGTTAAAAGGCTTCAATTAGTAATAAAATCTAATGTGAGACCACTAAGCAGAAAACTCCATAATATTACTGAGAGAAAGTAAAGAAGATATAAAAAATAAAGGGTTATAGTAAGTTTATGATTTAGAAGATTCAAATGTAAAAGTTACAAATTCTCTTTAAAATGATCTGTACATTCTAATCAATTTCAATCAGAATTCTATGTGTCTGCATAGGATATTAAGATGATTTAGCAAATGAAATTAAAATGTGCATGAAAAGTTAAAGAGCAAAAATAAAGAATATATTTATAAAATAAAGCAAAACAAAATTAGCTGGGTGGTCAGACTGCCCTGGATTCATATTTCAGCTTGTTCACTTCCTGACATTGAGGAAATATGGGCAAAATAATGATGTCCATTGAGTTCTCTTCTTTGGACTCATTAGATACTTAGGAATTGATACATCTATACTATATATTATGATATATAACTCATACAGATTAATTTTGATCCTTATCTTACCCTGTATTAATATTCTCATTTGAAGTATGTGTGTGTGTTTGTGTGATGTGTCTGTGTGTGTGTTTGTGTGTGTGTGTATGTGTGCATGTGCCTGTGTGTTTTAATAACAGTCTAGCACATCTCAAAGAGATAGTATATAACAGATTGCACAATACCCACTGGGTCATTTACAATATTAGTTTTGTTCTCTAGTGAAGTGTGTACTTTTGCTTGTATGTGCATAGGTTGATGGCACTAAATTATAAACTGATGTGGATTGAACATTTAAATTTAAGGTTAGATAAATGTATATTTGAGTCCTCAGAAACTCTTGTTTCTCCCTGAGATACTTATATCTAAGAAATTTAAATAGAATTGCATTGTGAATAGCCTCGAGACATTCTTTTCCAGTAATCTTGAATCAGTCACATTTGAAATAATTAGAGAAAAACAGAGGAGTTATTAATAGAAGCATAATATAATGTAATTATCAGAGTAGAATAATAGATGTTTCCATAGAAGACTTAGAGCACAGGGAATGATAACCTCCCACATGATTTTGTTTCTTTTCCTGTCACCCTATAGCAAAAGGAAAGATGTATAAGTTAAATATCAGCATGTATTTAGGACTGTGAAAGGAAGGAGTCAATATTTTTAAGTTACAAATTCAGTCAAAGCAATACCCAATGGGAGGGAGAGGCAAACCAACCCCACACCATGCCCACTCAGTGAAGATACAGAGGCACACACATACATACTAAAAAACAAAAGATACTATTTATATGAATGATATAGATAACTGAGGAAATTTGTAAGGATACGTAAAGAATTCAGAGTAGATAGTATATATATTAAAAGAAAAATGGAAAGAATGATTAATTCTATGCTTTATGAATATTAAATTTTCATTTGTAAACTTCCATTCATTTTACCCTTATTTAGAATGTGATCATCAAAATTTGGGGCATGGTGGTGCACTCCTGTATTCACAGTATTTGGGAGACTTAGACAGGAGAATCACAGGTTCAAGACCAGCTTCAGCAATTAGGCAAGACTCTCAGTTTCTTACCAAGACTTGTTTCAAAATAAAAAAAATAAAAAAGGCTGGAGGTTTAGCTCAGAGGTTGAATGCCTCTGGGTTCAATCCTGGGACAAAAGAGAAAAAGCAATTAAATGAAAGGAAAAGAAATATGATATATCAAAGATATTTTTATAGAAGGAGTTCTCCATATAGTGGCTCTGAATCTTTTCTCCATATGATGAAACTTTATAAGCATACTGGTTCCTATCTGGGTTTTAAGCTTTCACCCTCTGTGAATGGGAGGAAGGAAAGTGAGGGCTCATTGTAGATCTGGAGACCAAAGGTGGAGTGGACATGTCAAGTGATTACACGGGATCCACACTCTTTCTGGGTTCACTTAAGATGAATATAGTAAGTAAGAGACCTATACATTTTCTCCCAATTAAGAGTTGACTTTAAAACAGTGCAGTCAGATAGCATGCTTTTTAGCAGTCAAGAAAAACAGACAGGGGTCAGCAAGGACTTGAACCAAAGTCATCATTTAAGAGTCATTTTCTCCATAGCCTTTAAAGCATTTTCAAATCCATCTAAGTCCTCAGATTTCTCAGAGGAAGAGAAAGATGTTTCTCCCATCTCTTGACATAACTACTTCCTGGTTCATAGAAAAGCTGTGATCAATAAGTTTTGTTCATTAGATACTAAAACCCCATTTGATTAAAGTTCTAGTTTAATTCAAAACTACTCCATTTATATGACTGAGATTTCATGGAGTAAAATAAAGTGACTCCTCTATATTCCTAGAATTTTTACAGTCCTACAGTGAAAAATTATTAAAATTCTGATGGTCACCTGTTCCCTCTGTGTACACTAGAGGGCAGAAATTTCTTGATAGCTTTTTGAGGGGGGTCAAAAGACTGTTTGAATCAGTATAAGTTACCATGAACGGGAAAGGGTTTTGCCTAACAATAATACTCTGGAGAGAAAAAAAAAAAAAAACTACAAAAAATATTCCCAGTAGCATTTGTATCCATATTTTACCCACTAATTATTTACATTCTAACCTGTTCATGAGCTAATAATCTATGGGTTGGTAAACCATCACCAATGATTTAGCAATTACCACACCATGTATGGTATGGTCAAAATGTATCTCAAAAAGTCCTATCTTTAGTCACTAGAGACCTTGAAACACTTCTTAAATAATTTTCCAAGATCTTCTTTCAAAGTCTAGCCAGTTTTATTTTAAACTCCCTAAGTTGCTGTCTTTTCTATCATGTATTCAGTTCACATCCTATTTTATAAACTTGCAGGGCTCCTCTCATCCTCTATTCAATTATAAATTCTCTTATTTTGCATTCCCCCATTGACTGTAATTTACTGCTCATGGCTTCCACCCTTCTGCTTGTAGAAGGCTCAAGAATTATTTATTAGGCCCCCACCAGTATATCTAAATTTGTCAAATCATTTTTTTTTTCTTACAGTCTGAAAAGGCAAGGCTGTTTATTTCAGTCGATGCCTGTAAAAACAGCAGCTCATGGAAACCAGTTAGAAGCAAATTCCCAAGTAACTTACATTTGGCAGTATTCCATTACCTTTGATTATAAAAGGGCAAAATTAATGGGCAATTCATGAGACGATGTGACAGAGAGGTGACAGGATGTCGCTAAGACTCAAATGGTAGGACTCCCGAAGTTGTTTACACAAGATGCCATTTCAGCCTTTTGTTCTGTCATACGAGAAAACAGCCTGACTTTTGTGGCCAACTGAAATGGGCTGCTCCTTCCAGACCACTTTGTCACCTCTCTTGTGTTTAGAAAATTAATCTTTAATGAATGCTAATCAAGTTTCTAATTATAATATCTTTATATTTAATGTTTGTGTATCACATGAAAGGCAAACATTTTGGGGCCAGTCACAAAGGACATGAATAATTTCCTTAGAAGCTTATCTAATTAATTTTATTACTCTATAATATCTTTAAATTTTGAATTGCTATCATTTCATTAATTTAGATAAAAGTGAATCTTCAGCTTTTATATGTGACATTTGTGCTGAAAAGTATGATACGTTGTAATTTAAATCACACGCATTCATCTAATAGTGATAAAAATTCCATATATTGGGGATGTTTTGAAGATTTGAGACCATAGTTTCTTCTTTGTGTGCTTTATTTTTTTTCTCCCTCTTTTAGCAGTTTCAAGGAACTCATAGTAAATTTTTGGTCATATATATACCTATGATAAACAATCATGTACTTAGGGAAACAAAATGAAACATAACTTCTTTTCCAATCTGCCTTATGCTAATTTTTGAAACCATAACTCTGATCCAGAAATATTTGATTGGCTCACCAGAGATTGCAGGATATCGCTCATACACATTAGAACATATAATAAAACTTCCTGATTTGGCTTCAACTTTCTCTCCTGATGTCACTACCAGCCTCATCTCTGGACATAGCTGCCATGCGTGTACTGATTTTGGAATGGTGATATGGCCTGTGAGCTTCTAGGTCATGTTACATATTTCGAACTCTATTTAGAAGATTAGCTACCTTTCTTAGACTACTTTTACTCATTATTTAAGGCAAAGTGAAAGGTTATTCCCTAAATAAATAATTGGTAGGATAGGCAGAGTTATAAACAAACCATTATAATGTGATCTGTCCTATAATAATGTGGATAATTTGATTATAGGAGATTCATCTTAATGACAGAATACAAATGTAATTAGTTCTTGAATATATAAATAGAAGATGATAAAAGAATAAACAAATGAATGACAAAAGGGCTTTATTTAAATTCTCAGGAGAAGTGGATGTGGTAGCACTTTATAATCTTAGTACTCAGGAAGGGAGGATGAGATAGGAGGATCACAAGTTCAAGAGCAGCACAGTAACTTAGTGAAAATCCATTTCAAAATTAAAAATAAAATAGGGCTGAAGGTGTAGCTCAGAAATAGAAACACTCTGGATTCAACCCCCTAGTTCCACAAAAAGGGAAAGGGGGAGGGGACACGTGAGATTAAGCAAAAGGGGGTAGAGACAATGATTAGTGCTGACTCTAAATTGAACAAATATTTAGAGAAGGGTAGAATTTTTAAAAGGCCTGGAAAAAAGAGCAATCTGGTAGGTTCATTCCCATTCCTCTGAGGATCCTCCATATTGTTTTCCAGAGAGGTTGCACTAGTTTGCAATCCCACCAACAGTGTATTAGAGTTCCCACTTCTCCACATCCTCGCCAGCAGGTGTTCTTGTTCGTGTTTTTTATGATTGCCATTCTGACTGGAGTTAGGTGAAATCTCAAGGTAGTTTTGATTTGCATCTCTCTGATTGCCAATGATGTGGAACATTTCCTCATACATTTATTGGTCATTTGTATTTCTTCTTTTGTGAAGTGTCTATTTAGATCCTTTGCCCATTTTTTGATTGGATTGTTTGCCTTCTTAGCTGTGATTTTCTTGAGTTCTTTGTATATCCTAGATATTAGACCTCTATCTGTAGAGTAACTGGCAAAAATCTTCTCCCACTCTGTGGGCTCTCTGTTTAGGTTCTTGATAGTTTCCTTTGCTGCACAGAAGCTCTTCAGTTTAATGCAATCCCATATATTGATCTTCCTGAGGGTTGCTTGTGCTTTGAGGTCTTGTTGAGAAAGTTTTTACCTGTGCTTATTTGTTGAAGTGTTGGTCCTATGCCCTCTTCAAGTAGCTGCAAGGTCTCTACCATATGATCCAGCAATACCACTTCTGGGTATCTACCCAAAAGAATGGAAACCAAACTATCAGACCGATGTATGTGCATCTATGTTTATAGCTGCACAATTCACAATAGCCAAACTATGGAACCAGCGAAGATGTCCATCGACAGATGAATGGATTACAAAACTATGGGATATGTACAAAATGGAATTTTATTCAGCCATAAAGAAGAACAAAATCATGTTATTTGCAAGGAAATGGAGGCAACTGGAAAACATTATGTTAAGTGAGATTAGCCAGTCACAAAGAGTAAAGAAACATATGTTCTCCCTAATTTGCGGATGCTAGGGAGAAGATAGGGCATAAGAGGGTCTCCAGATGAAAAATGAGAGACCCTCGAAAGCAAAGAAGTTGATTTAGCCGAGGGGGTTGGACGGGGGCGGGGGGGGACACTAATGTATATCAAGGTCACTCACTAAACTGAACTTGAGAGGGAGGGAGGGCGAGGGAGTGGGGTGGGAATTGGGGGAAGGGGTCAAATGAGAATTGTGAGCACATGTATCGTTATCAATTTGCACCTAACAAAGATGTATGCTTACAATGTATGAATAAAAATAAAAATTAAAAAAAAAAGAAAAAAGATCAATCTTAGGGAAGCCAAGGGATCTAAAAGAATCTGCCTCTCACAAGGTAGGCAGGAGCATGGGCCAGCCTGGGCAGAACTACTCAGAATATAAACTCAAAACAGCCAAAGAGAGTAGGAGGTAAACACAGAAGACAAAAGCACTGAAGTTGGAAACTCAAACTCAGCCCAGCATCCTTCAAATACAAAAGGAAATCCACTCCCCCTGACAGGTTGATGGGTCTGTGTCACTAAGGTCTCAATATTGTCTTTAAAGTGAACAATTCCACGACCACATATTTCATCTCCAACTGTCACTATTATTTTGAATTAAATACTTGGTGTCACTCTAGGACTTAATATGCATTTAAATGAGCAGAGTCAGCTTCATATTTATGCTACCTTAATTCATGCATTTTATAAAATAGACTGTTCTATTAACTTTCCTATTTTTACCATACCAATGATGGCCATATGTATTGCAAATCAAAATTATACTGTTATGATTGTTTTCTAGATATTTTATTCTATAGACTGACAGAAGAAAGCAGATATATATATATATATATATATATATATATATATATATATATATTTTCCTGCTTATTTATTATTTGTGGTCTCTTTACCTTCTTCTCGGGTTGTGGTTGGTTTATAACCTAAAATAATTTCCTAAACTCAATGTACTTCTGTACCCTCCTGCCACATTTTTGCTGTTGTTGGCAAATTTATTATACTTCTACTGTTAATACCCTATAATGCTATTGATAGTTGTCTCTCCGTATACATGGGAAGTTGGTCCCAGGACTCTTCTTGGATACCAAAAT
The DNA here is from genome assembly GCA_004027655.1 of Graphiurus murinus. Lineage (NCBI taxonomy): Eukaryota > Metazoa > Chordata > Mammalia > Rodentia > Gliridae > Graphiurus > Graphiurus murinus. The sequence continues at coordinate 263,718 of PVLC010000066.1, forward strand.
CTACAGATGTTCAAGTCCCTCATATAAAGTGGTAGAGTGTTTGCATATAATCTATGATTGTCCTCTGGTAAACTTTAAATACTCTCTAAGTTACTTACAGTACCTAATACAATGTAAATACCACATAAATAGTTGTTATGGTATATTATTAAGGAATAAAAACAAGAAGAAGTCTATACATATTTGTATAGACATATTTTTTTTTCCAATTAAACTCCATCTGAGGTTGGTTGAATCTGCAGATGCAGAACTCTCAGAGATAGAGGGCCAAATGTTTGTGTATATAGTTTTATATAATTGTTTTTATACTTTTATTGGTGCATTATAGTCTCATAGCATAATGCAGTTCAGAGTGACAGTTGAAATATATGCACATAGCACTTGGTCTTTCCCCCAGCTCCCTCCCTACTGCCCTCCTTCCCCATACAGGGTATTGAGATTGACATTGGTATTCTCACATATGTGTATATGTCATGGAGATGGTCCCTTCACTTATTTTCCCTCTCCTCCCCTTCTTCTACATCACCTCCCTGACTCCATTGAAGTTTCTTCTCCATTACCTGAAGTCCCTCTGGTATCAAGATTACTCTCTAGCTTCCACATATGAGAAAACAAAACAAAACATATGACCCTTCACTTTCTGTGACTAGTTAAACTCATAATGTTCTCCAATTATTTTGAAATTGGTTTGTTCTTCTTCATTGCTGAGTAGAATTCCATTGTATGTATATCTCATAATTTTGCAATCCATTCATCTGTTGATGGACACCTTGGTTGGTTTTGTAAGTTGGCTATTGTGAATTGTGCTGCTATAAACATGGATATGCACATATTACTATAATCTCTGATTTCAGTCCTTTTAGAAAAATATCCAGGAGTGGTATAGCTGGATCATATGGCGGATTCTCTCCACATTTTCCGAGGAATAACTGCATTGATCTCTATAGCAGCTGCACTAATTTGCACTCCCATCAACAAAGTTCCAATTTCCCCACATCCTCACCAGCATTTATTGTTGTCTGAATTTTTTAAAATTGTCATTCTGGTTGGGGTTAGATGAAATCTCAGTGTAGTTTTGATTTACATCTCCCTTATTGCTAATGATGTTGAACTTTTTTTTTCATGTATTTAGTGCCCATTTGTATCTTTTCTTTTGTGAAATATCTATTCAGATCAATTGGCCACTTTTTGATTGGGTTATTTTATTTGTTTTTAGTGTTAAGTCTTTTAAGTTATTTGTGTATTCTAGATATTAGGTCTCTAACAGAGAGATAGCTGGCAAAGACCTCTCATTCTGTAGGCTTTCTCTTTGGACTCTTGATGGTTTTCTAATTGTTTTTAAAACAGGTAAGAGAAGAAAAGAAAAGAAATATATAAAATTATATAATATTTTATAACTACATAATTATTGTTATCATTTCTCTTTAATTTGTTTTCATGTGGTTTTGAATTACTGTTTGCCATCTCTGGTTTTCAAATGAAGAATAACAAGAATTTCTTTTGTCATTTCCTTTGGAGGGTATGCTTGTAACAGATTTCCTAATTTTTTCTTTATCTTGTAATAATTTGCTGTCATCTTCATTTTGAAAGGTAGTTTTGGTGGATATGGGCTTATTATTTGACAGCGTTTGTTCTTTGAATACCCTCAATACATTATCTAATGTCTTCTATTCTCCATCAATTCTTAAGAAAATTCAGTTGCCGGTCTTACTGGGATTCTATTGTGACGAATTTTCATTTGAATCATTTTGTCTTTCTACTTTCATACTGTTTTTGAAATGTTCTCCTTGAATTTGTCATTCCACGTTTTTCATATAATGTACTATAAATTTCTTTGTGTTTATCTTATTTGAAGTTTGTTAGAAGAATATCAGCGTATGTAGACTGGTGTTTTCCAAAAAATTTGGGGAGTTTTCGACAATTATTTGTTCCAATAGTTTTTCCTTCTCATTTTATTTTTCCTCTCTTCCTATTATATACATATTACAGCACTTAATATTGTTCCATATTTCTCTGAGGCTCTTTTCATTCCTCTTTATTCTGTATTTTACCTGTTTTGGATTGCATAATCTCTACTCATCTATATTCAGGTTCACGTCTTTCTTCTGCCAGTTCAAATATACTTTTAAGTGTCTCCAATAAAATTTTCACTCCAGTTGAGGTACTTTTCAATTATAGAATTTGTTTGTTTTTGAAAAAATAACTTCTGTCTTCCTTATGATATTTTCTATTTTATTTGAATCACCATCATCTCTTCCTTTATTTCTTTAATCATGACTTCCTCTAGTTCTTCAAATATATATAATATCTACTTAGAACTCTTTGTTAGATCTGACATATGATCACTCTCACGTGTGATTTATTTTTACTATCTTTTTCTGGAGTATGGGCCACACATTGCTACTTGCTTCCTTGTTTAGTTGTTTTAATGTCTTTTAGCTTTTGGTTGGAAACTGGATATTTTAGATAATAAAATATGACATTTTTAGTTATTGTCCTGTTCTCCTGGGTTTAAAATTATTTGTTTTTTGGTGACTTTCTGACTTACTTTAATGGAATATATTTTCTCCAGCAAGTAAGCTATCTGACTTTCTTTTCAAGAGGCACAGTTGTAGGTATTTACATAAATACTTGGGAAAACAGTGTCTTTGGCAGCACTCTCTTTGTTTCTTTTCTTGACCAAGTCTTTATTTGTTTTGTTTTGGAACTGGAGATTGAACCCAGGGACATTTACCTCTGAGCTACTTCCTCATACTTTTTTTAATTCTTGTAATTATTTTTATTTATTTTATTAATTATCTCTTTACAATAAAAATTAATTAAGACACAACAAGGATTTGCTGGTGATGTGCTTAGGCAATGGTTTGCAAAAATTTATTAGGAAGAATTTAATTATTGGAAAATATAAACTATTCTAAATATTTTAAAATGCATATGAAAATGTAGACTATATTCATTGAAATAGGATTTCACTAAATTGCTGAGGCTATCCTGCAACCTGTGATCCTCCTATCTAAGCCTCCCAAGTCCTGAGGCAAGTCTTTCTTTTTAATCTCCACTAATTGCCAGTTAATCATGCTATTGTTTCCAAAATCCCTGGGGCATAATTTGATGCACAGAATGATATATTCATATGTAAGCTGTTTTGAAGGGACAGTTCCTTAGTGAAGTGCTTGAGGTCATTTTATTATTCCTAAAGAGCTCCTACCAGCTGTATCTTTCCCCAGTTCTCTTCAGCAAGTAGGCAGTCTACAGTTTAGCCTGTATGTCTAAAGAATCTGCTAAATTTACCAATATTCACCCATTTGTGTTGCATAGACACTTTTATTGTTTTGAGATCACCATTAGCCTTGAACTTCCCATTCCTTTGTAAGTAAAGTCAGTACCTTCCTAAGAGGTTCTGATCTCTCTGCTTTCTAGCATGATTCTTCTACTCCAAAGAGAATCTCTGTGCTATGGCTCTGCAAAGTCTTTCTAAGTAATGGCCTATAAATTAGTCCATTTGTCATTACTAAAATAAAATAAATAAGGCCTAACTATAAGAAAAGAAATTTATATTAGCTCATGGTTCTGGAAGTGCAAAGTTGAGGGGCCACATCTGCTTGCTGGCAGAGTGCTAAGGCAGTACAAATACTCAAAAGGCAAGAGACAACATCAACAACAAAAATGTGCATGTGTGTTTGTCTATTTCTCCCTCTTCTAATAAAACCAGCAGGATTCAATCATGGAAACGCTACCCTAAAGACAATGTCTTATCCTAATTATTTTTCCAAAACCCCAATTCTAGACTCCATAGTCAGACTGTTTATACCTTCTTAATACCTCATAATGGGGATTGAATTTCAAATCAGACAACTTTGGGAGACACTGGAACCATATCCAACTTCATCACCCTGTTACAAAGTGATAATCTCTCCTAGCAAGAATGTCCTCAGTTCTTGCTTTTACTGAAATAATTCAAATGGAAAACACAAATAGGGGAACATAAGAAGTTTATTTAGGGAAGTGAGAGAACAGTGTAAATTAAGGTTGTGATGAGGGGTAGTACATTCCAAATAATGATTTGAATTATATTCCACAAAATAGTCAGATTATACTCATTAGAAAGTCTGGAAAGGGCTGTTTACCCATGGTGGAAAATGGTACAAAATAAAGAAGTTACACTCTAAGAGAGAAAGTCTGGAGGGGTTCCTTCCTAGAGGTGAGAAAAGGCATAGAGTCTTCCATGTAGCTGGTGAGCTTTATTCAGTCTGGAAACCTTTTCCCCCTAATGAATTTGCATTCGGGGAGGTCACTACCTATTTTTGAGCCAAGTCGTAGTGCATCTGTGCTGATTTCGCCATGTTGGAAACTTTCTCGTGGGGTTGGGCAGAGCTAAGTGAGAACCCGAAGCTCTCTAACTGCAGCTATTTCCAATCCTAAAGGCCTACCTAGCTTTTGTCCATCTACTTATCTCTATCTAGCTACCTAATCACCCTGCTTTCAATAGGAGGGAAAAGAGATAGGTAGTAGTGTTGGTCTTCTTGACTCACCTCTCCCAGAATAAGCTTCCTTCTAATAAGCCATAAGAAGGACCATCAGGACCCAATATTCTCAATGGCACTTTGCCCAAGATACTTCTGTCCCATGAGTGAGCACTTGGTGGAAAAAGGTCGTTCCCCCATCTCTGCTGAAGTGGCCTAGAAATTAACCAAGAACTGGGGTTTGGGCAGAATAAGAAATGATAACACCCTACAGTTACGGATTTGGGTTGGGATGGAGGGATCGTGCTTTGTTTTCAGTGGTCCTAGTGCTAAATTGTGAGTGTGGAGAGATCAAACAGATCTCAGATAAGGACTATAGACTCTCTTGCTGAAGTTCAGTATACCTTCTTAAGCCAATTTTGTTGTATTTAATCTATTTAATCTACTTGTAAGGTTTACTGATCGATTTTGCACACACACACACTCACACACACACACATATATGTAAAAATATAGGGTTGTAGAATTTCTCATGCTCTTATGCCCTAAGTCAACACACACATGTACACGTGCATGCACAAACTAAACAAAGTCAACAAATACATAAAACTGAACTATATGCTTAAAAGAGTTTGGAGAAGAGATATGAATTCGGCTCCATCTTGAGGGGTAGCAGGTGTTACTGGGAATTGAAGGTTCTGCTGTTCACTGTGCTACAAAAGCTCCAGAGGTAGAGGTTGGGGAGGAAAAACGGATTTATCAAAAGTCAGCCTTGAGGAAGATAGAGGAGAATTTTCTGTTTCAAAGCTCCATCTTGGGGAGACTCAGGATGCAAACAGCTTTGATAAGAGGAGAAGGGATACAGTGGGGCAAAAGTCAAGGAGTGCCTTTTGTAGATTTAGCTAGGCTGTGCAAGTTAGAATCATCACCATTCTCTTCCTTGGTCCCCTACCTGGTCAGAACTTATCTTCTCAGTTCCCATTCTCAGCAAGAAAAAGTTATCAATGCAAGAAAAGCAGTTACCAGGAAGTTGCTTTCCATTATAAAGGGGGCTGCATTACACAGAAGTTCAGTAATTAGAAAAGGAAAGGATCACATTATTTTTAGTTAGGCTTAACTTCCTAGTCGTTTGTTTACATGACAACCAAGGCTACAGAAATTCTAACTCTCTGTGTATACTCTATTATCATATCACTTTGTATTGCAATGAGAGCAGTTCAGGTTTTCTTTAATTTAAAAAAGATACTATAAAATCCTAAGTTGGAAGGAAACACTGCTAGACTGTAGCTCAGTGCTATAGCACTTGCCTAGCATTCATGAGACCCAGAGTGCTATCCACAGCACCACAAAATAAATGAATGAATGAATGAATGAATAAATAAATTAAAAATATCTAGACATATATGCAATGAAACTAAATAAGAAGACCTTAATTTAGTAAATTTGAGTAATTGTTAAGTGTAAAAATTACACCAATTCATTATAGCTATGAAAGGTGTATGCAGTTAATTATGAGATTTCAATATGAAAAATTAAAGACAAAAACAAAATAATTTGCAAAATGCTCATTACTCCTTATTATTAAAGTAATTATTTATTTGTAGAGGTGCTAAAAAGAGGGAAATAAGATCCATGGAAAGAACATTCTCTGTTGTGCATGATCTTCCAACAGTGTTAAGTGATAGCTCTCCAATCCTACTTTGCTTACACAAACACACACACATAAATTAATTAATTAATTAATTAATTAATTAAAATTCATTATGCTTTAGGCCCCTGGAATGAATGAATATGACCTTGTCTCAGATAATATATATGAGAATCTATACATTAATGTTGAAAATTGCCTCTAAAGTAACTCATGGAGTCTTTCTGTCTTTCATACTTGAATTTATTCAACTGTTAGTCACATAGGCACAAGAAATTATTGCAACTTAGTGCAACTGTGAGAGTAAGAGAAAAAGTAGAAAACAGCCAGTCATGGTGGTACATACTTGCATGCCAGTACTTGGAAGGCTGAAAGAGGATGATCATGGGTTCAAGATCAGCTTCAACAATTTAGTGAGATGCTCAGCAACCTATCAAGACCCTTTTTCAAAATAAAAAATAAAAAGGGCTGGAGGTGTAGCTCAGAGGTAGAATGCCTCTGGGTTCAATTCCCCCAGTAGCAACAAAACAAAACAAAAAAAAGTAAAAAAGAGAAAATGGAGAACACTGAGAAATGGATCTTGATATAATTAGCATTTTACCAAAATAGTGAGGAAAAATATCTGTATATACATGTTTGCATGCTGTGTATGTGTGTGTATGCACATGTGTGTGTGTGTGTGTGTGTGTGTGCATACACTGGCGTGTGTGTGCATATGTGACAGGAGAGGGAAGACACAGAACACCTTGTTAGTAAACTTGGTCCAATCTCATCCCTGATTCTGACTCAGTAAGATTAACATTTTCTTAACTTCGCAAATAACGAAATACTGTTTAAGGAGTGGTATAGCTTTTCCTTATACATCACAATTTTCTGAGAGTATACACTGATTAGTCACTGTTTGTTGTGTATATTTGATTTATTTATTCTAGATTGATTATTGGATATGCATTAATTAAATGGTCATATTAAATGCAAAATATCTAATAAAAGGTTCTTATAATTATATACACAAGAATTGGTCCAGGATATAGGAAGGAAAGAATGCATATTGTAGAAATAAATGAATAACCAACAGTTCTTGGAATCAAAATGAAGAGAATCATGAAAGAAAACTGATCAGTGAAAGGGACTTTGCTGGAGTGAAATAGGGCCATGAGCAAAAATTATGGCCAGTTAATTGTATTGTTTCTCAGGGAGGATTGCAAACTATGAGTACGGTTTTAAAAATATTAATGATAATGTGATCCATTAGATATATTCAGCCTCATGTTTGAATTCAAACTTCAAATATTAGTCAATGTAGAAATACTATAAAAATTTGAGGAGATAGTAATGATTCGTTAAATATATACATATATATGATTTTATTCATATTGTGCTATGAAAATGGCTCATGTTTTGGAAGGTCAACATTGCATTTCAGAGTTAGATTGTGTGTGTGTGTGTGTGTGTGTGTGTGTGTGTGTGTGTGTGTGTGTGACTGGAGACTGAACCCAGAAGTGTTCTATTTTTGAGCTACACCCTCAGCCCTATTTTATTTTATTTTAAACCAGGGTCTTACCAGGTTGTTGAGGGTGGCCTCAAACCTGCCATCCTCTTGTCTCTGCTTATCAAGTACTAGGATTACAGGTGTGTGCTACCATGCCTGGCTTCCGAGTTAGTTTTTAACTAAGCAGTCTCAAAGAAAGCATATAATACTGGAAGCGCCAGTTTCTACATCTAAAACATGGGGATCCCTCTACCTACTTCATGTCTATTTTGTGAGGATTGAATGAGATGATGATTATGGGAAATATCTTGTCCCACATAAACACTTGATGGCCACGGTGCTGATACTGTTGTCAAATGCAAAAGGCAAGGCCCAGAATGCCCTTGAATATGTGCCTAGTACCTTGTGTGCAATTTTATTTTTTCTCACATAGTATTTATAATAGTTCTATAAATAAAGCATCAAATTCTTGAGTTTCAGTTTCCTTGGGAATAAAATGAGGTTAAATAACTTGCTCAGGATCGTGTCAGTAGCAGAAGGCAAAGACAGAGCTCCAAATTTTGTTTATTGCAAACACTATACTTCTTTTTCCTTTCTGGGAGTTGCTATTAAGCTTATGATTAGAGAAGAAAAGTAAAAAAGAGACATAAACCCTCAAGGACCCAATCATACTGCATTTAAAGTTGTAACCTTTGCAGAGTTTTGTAGAGTAGATAAAGTATAAAATGTCAGTTACTTGTCTTCAAGACATGTGTTATATACTTTTTTTAGACTTTTTATTCCATCAAAACAAGGGAGGTACAAGCTTCCTCTCTGAGTGAAGAATGAATCAATTTATTAGACATAAAACAGCAAAAGAAAAAGGGCATTACATGTGAGACATTTGATGCCATTACTTGGTTTGGGGTAAGTGAAGTTTTGTTCCATTCCTAATCTGGTAGGAGTGTCATGGAATGGGTAGTCATCCATCCATAGTTAACCAAATTACCATGTCAGAAAGGAGCTTTGGTAGTTAAGTGAGTTCCTATCAAGAAATATAGCCACTGGGTTGATTATCTATAAATCTATGGCATGTATAAGTTGATTTAGTGCATGCTTTAGAAGCTACTTGCATATTTAACAAAGAAACAACTTTTGAGTATTGAAAGGTTCCAGAAATCTGAACTTAATCAATTGTCAAAAGGAGAAGTTTGTACATCAAATGCAAGTCTGTTTGTTCATATTCAAACACCAAACATTTTTCCCTCTTGGCTTGCTTATAAATATTCAGTGCCACAGAAACACAAATAAATAATTGGCCATCTCCAATGCATTCTGTATAATTTACAACAGATCAAAAGATTATTTCATGGTACACTCAGAGTCAGACTCTATTGTATTTATTCCAAGTGAGAAATCATAACATGGCCTAAATCAGCGATGCATTAAAGGACCAGACCTCTGAGCATGTATATGTGTGTGAATGCACATACACATAATTTTATCAAAAGACTTAAGGATTAAGGATTATTAATTGAGTTCTCTACTATGAGCATTAAACTGGAAATATCAGAAAATTATTATCTAATTACATTGATGAAATTCTTTATGAAATAACAATAGGAAAACAACTTAGGCTATTCTTATCCAAAAAGAAAACACCTCATGTCATTTTTAGAGAAAAAAATTAAAATTAACATTATGTGATTCCCCATCTTTAACTTGCTCCCTTTTATGATTGTTAATGACCCTCTCCAACAAGTGATTTAGTTCAGGCCTAATATTGGGTTTTCTGGTTATACCTATAGCCAGATAAAGAAGTAATAGCTCAAAGTAGATTGTGTTCTGCCAAAGATAAAGATAAATCTTTGCTGCATACAATGTTTTCCTTTTACATAATGGATTTTATCAATAAAATAAAGCTTGCTTCATCGAGGAAAGCTCTCTCAATTTATTCAGATATGGTCTTTCTCAAGCTGTGTTCCAGCAAATGATGTTTGGAATACTAATTTGTTTTTTTTTTTTTTTTTTTTTTTTTTTTTTAGTAGTCAAATACTTGCTATTTTTCCTTACTGACTGGTCAGATTCCATAATCACCATGTTGAAAACATCCTAATTAGGGGAAGTGGAAATAGACAAATAGACACAGAAAGGGAAAGTTGAGTTGCAAGTTACCATGAAATGCCCTCAATGCTGATGTTATCTTTTCCTTCCCATAGGGAACCACAGTCAGATATCACGAGTGCCTGTTGCTATTAAAGTGCTGGATGTCAATGACAACGCCCCTGAGTTCGCATCCGAATATGAGGCATTTTTATGTGAAAATGGAAAACCCGGCCAAGTAAATATCTCCATGTTGTTAATGCTGAATATGTTTGTATACAACTGTCTCATATTTAATTAACCTGCATTATAGCCTGCATTTGCATCATTTATGAGCTGCAAAGTCACAGGCAAGAAACACATCATCCAAATGGGAACAGAAAGGGAATATTTTTCTTCCTCAGATGTTAATTCTCTTCCTACTTAGACCAAATTGGCTCCTAAAAGTGGAGCAGCCTGCTGTGCCATGAACCCAGAGCCAAATCACTGTTTAAAATATATTGGGATATGGGTGATAACTGGGGACTGTCTTAGAGTGACGACAGAGCCTAGATTTTAACCTTCAAATGACAGAAAGCGAGTGAAAAGTTCACGGGAAGGGCATTTTTGTTTTATCTCAAACATACATAGGAATAAAAAATAGCAGTGGATCTCTGGAAGACCAATGGAAGTTTTAGGAAGTGACTACTGAAATCTGTACAAATGTAAATATATTTAGATAAGCATAAGATGAGCGTGATTTATTTGTGCACATAAAACACCTAATAATTGTGTATTGATAATATTTGTTTTTTACTAGCCTCATATAGCAATAACAAAGATACAGAAAAGAAAAAGAGGAAAAAAACCAGAAAGACTAAAAGATGGAAAGGAAGGAAAGAAGGAAGGGAGGAAGGGAGGGGAAGGGAGGGAGAGAAAGGGAGGGAAAAAGAGAAGGAGGGAGGGAGAGTTTAAGTAAGCAAGAAGAACAAAAACAAAAACAAGAACCTGCTATACTTTGAATGTCAAAATGGAAATAGCCTATGTAAAGTTCTACAAAACCGCAATGTAATAGATTAATTTTAACAAGGTGCCAAAGTACTGTATGTTTAAGAAATTTATCATTTTTCAACTTCCTAATTTATTTCTGGATGGTGACATTTTAATTTAAATAAACAGCAGCTGACAGCATGACACTGGAGTTGTTAATCCAACTATTCTTGTGCCTCATGTGGGTGTTAGGAATTAAACTTACTATTTGCCAAGCAGCTTACCTGACAAAAGTCAGATTTTTCCCTCTAGAGAAAGAAATAGCACTCTAGATCTATGCTTCTTTAAAAACATATGTATATATATATATATATATATATATATATATATTACAAAAAATGAATGTGTTACCTGACCATAAAACAGTGGGCATTTTCCCCTAGACGGCTCTCATACATCTGAAAAATAAGCATTGTTTCTACGTACCAAGATATGACACGCCCCCCACACAATAAAGCTAAAATGCCAATAATAAAGTTGATTAATTTCTCTACACCTAGACATTGGGTTCATAACAAAACATTCAGCTTCAGCAACCATACACTTTTATTTTCATAATTTTCTTAGCATAAATGTTTCTCCCCTTTTCATGTGAAATTGCCCTTTATGGATCATATCTTTTGAGCATCTTCATTTGCAATTATTTAAGGGTACAGTGAGGTTTTGTGTGTATGTGTGTGTGTGTGTGTGTGTGTGTGTGTGTACATGTGCTTACACATATATCAGTAAACCTCATTTAGCTAAGTTGGTAGTTTGAGCTGGCAGAGAGTTTGTTCCAAATATGCCAGGTTAGTTTCAAGGAAATAGTTGTTGTGTGGACCAGAAAATTGCTGGGATCATGTAGCCAATCATAGATATATGCTAGCTTTTTTTCTATCACGTGGAATCTGTAAAATACTTTTGAATTTAAATGAAACTCCATTGCTCATGCAGAACTCATCACACAAGTTCAGAGAGTCAATGACATTGACATTTTCAAAACTCAACATTGGCTTCACTTGTGATATTGACAATCATGCTTCTTGGATATCTAGGAATTTGGAGATTTGCCCTGTGGATCTTTGAATGTTTCCAAGGTTTTAATGATTTCTCAGCAGTTCTTATCTTCAGAAAAAAATATATTGCTGCCTCACCATTTCTATGCAAGATCGAAATAAAAAAAAATGATTCTTTGTTTTATAATTTTTGTAAGGTGAAATGAATGGCTCAGTCTGTGAAGAAATGCGTATTGTGTGTGTGTGTGTGTGTGTGTGTGTGTGTGTGTGTGTGTGTGTACACTGTGCCATATTATCCCCTAACAAATTTGTTCAGGGATATTTATAGTAGAATGTTGTTTAGTAACATGAAGGGATCAGATATTTGTTTAGGATCATTTGTGGGTATGTGGCTGACTGGTCGAGGCATATACAGTTGTTTAGACAAATTTCCTGATTTATTTGAATTCTTTGTGTCAGCCAAAATTCATGTTTTGTGCCTTAGGTATCTTGTCGGTCACTTTTAAACCTCAAGTACCCAGTTCTTATGTTTCATATTTTCAAAAATTCATATTTGCTATCCACTGAGGCTATTGTAAAGCAGACGTTAATTTTGAAAAATATTGAAAGAGCTATGAATTTAGTGCTACCCCATTTTCAACATTTGTATTTCATGACAGTGTGATCATTTGAGAATGAAGTTAGACATAGATACACCTTTAAGTAACTCAGAACAATTCCACACAAATGGCTGACTCACATTCTCTAGCTCGCTAGCTCACTCGCTCTCTTATTTTGGGGGGCGGGGGAAGTGCTGGGGATTAAACCAGGAACATTCTCCCTCTGAGCTACACCCTTAGCCCTATTCTGTGTTTTATCTAGTAACAGGGTCTCACTAGGTGTCTGAAAGCCTAACCAAGTTGCTGAGGCTGGCTTCAAACCTGCTATCCTCCTGTCTCAGCCTCCCAAATACTGGGATTACCACTCCAGGCTGTGGCTGATTCACTTTGAAGTGAGAATATTCATTCTCAAATGATGAAAATACAAATACACTGTCATGAAATACAAATGTTGAAAATGGAAGTAGCACTAAATTCATAGCTCTCTCAATATTTTTCAACAATTAACGTCTGCTTTACAATAGCGTCAGAAACAGAGTGCAGGTGACTTTCAAATATCTTGTTTGCCTGGAAGGTATGGGTTTGACGTTAAATTTGAAAGGAATCGGCATCCTGGGAAATGGTGTAGCTGAAGATCTTTAGCAATAATGAAGGACAAGCTATTATAAAAATAAAAATAAAAACAACAGTATATATAAACTGGACTACAATGGCCTATGTAAAGAGCTTTCTAAAATACCTCACAAAGCAAAAATCAGTATCAACACAGAGAATCTATTGGATGTTTCTCTTTCCCACAGAATTGGAACTCATGTAAGCACAATCAGAATTTTAAAGAAAGAAAAGAGAGAGACCTTTTTTGTCTCATCTGGGCTTTTGTCTCCCATCCATTATATACCTGTGCTACCAGAATTATACATGCACTTAGAAAGTAGAACTAGACATTATACCTGCTCCTAATACCTTCTCATGATTCTGAAGTAAAAGATGACATCTCCTGAACTGACTCCCTCAAGAGGGTAACAGTCACTTCCACAGGGAGGGTGACACCACAGTCTACTACACCAAGGCAACTGGAATCCCTGTGGATTCAAATCCTCTTAAATCGCCCTTCTGTTAGATGATTGAATGCTATCATAGTATTTTTTGATTGCTAGTTACTTCTATTCAAAAACTTTATCCAAGAGTTATAGGTATTTTATCTTCAGTCAAAAAGTAGTAGGATCGGATGATAGGTTTTCATCAGGAGGTATCATTAAGTAACAATTATATGCCAGGATTTGGATAGGTACTGGACATTTTGTGGCATACAACACCTAAGACCAAGTCTTTTGTCATCATAGAATTTTCTCTCTGGAAAATATGTACTTAAATGGAAAATGATAGATTTGCAAGAAAATGCTTCAAATCCTCTGGACAGAAAGGAGGCCAAAGTATATTGGGGAGAATGAAGCCATTTCCATGAAAAAATAAAATTAATGTAGAACAAGTTCCAACAGGGATAGAAAACACCTATCAAGTACTGGAAAGTTGTCAGCTGAGGAGTAAACAGAGTCCATCTGAAGAGAATGGTAATCTGGTTGGACAGATGGAGGAGCAGGTAACACGTGTGGAGAAACCAGTATCTTCCTTCAGTATGACTGACAATACCACTTTCAGAACCAGGCATGAAAGAACAATATAGAATTGTAGTTACCAGTGTTGGCTAGAAGGCCTTCCACAACTCTGTCCTTTATCTTATCTCCTTAATAGGATTTTATTTCAGATTTTAATGTCTTGCTTATCATATGTAGAATGAGAATGACTTGCTCCAGGCAGTTCATCTAAGAAGTGACTGAGATGGGTATTATTTTTCTAGGTGTGAGTCAAGCTCTCTTGTTTCTTCTCAGAGAATATTCATTGTTCGAAAGTTAGTTAGGTGACAGATTGCTGGGGCTCTTTTTTCTGTCAGGGGAAGGCCACTCCAGTACTATAAATACATCTAATGAAGTATAATTTGAGCTTCATCACCATCTATCCTAGATGAGATCTGCTGTGTAGTGTCAAGTAATTGCATATGGGTTAAAAAAAGAAACAAAGCATAAAAACTAAAAACACTTTGGTTTACGTCCTTGAATCTCATCTTTCTCTCTCTGACCAGCACTGTAACAACAGAAAGTTTATTAGGGAATGTCACAGTTCACCCATACTTCTGAATGATATGAATCTTGCCAATATTTGGCACACAAAGGATATTCAGAATTTTTTTTAGAATTATGTTGCTAATTTATTTTATCGAGCAATGACAAATATTTCAAAAATTAATTTCTCAGCTATTACCATGGAGACACTTGCTTTACTCAGACTCAGTGCACATGATAACCTCGGTGGATGAAAACTTGTTTCCTTACTTATTGAACAATATATATTATGCATCTACAAGATGCTAATCATTGCAATATAATCTGGAGAAACAAAATGAAATGGTGAAAAAAGGTGTTCTGATGAAGCTTAATAAGGAAGATAGATTATAAAAGGAATAGAATGAATAAGTAATATAATTAAAACATTTGAAAACAGGGTTGAAATAAACATTAAAGCAACTAGATAGAGAACAAAGAAGATGCAGGGGTCTAATAGTGTTGTCAGAGAAAGTTACTTTTTAAGTGGGTGTCATGTAAGCTGGAACTGAAAAAATAAGAAAGGAATAGGC
Source organism: Graphiurus murinus (assembly GCA_004027655.1). Classification (NCBI taxonomy): domain Eukaryota; kingdom Metazoa; phylum Chordata; class Mammalia; order Rodentia; family Gliridae; genus Graphiurus; species Graphiurus murinus. Next base: position 278,718 of record PVLC010000066.1, read on the forward strand.
ACAAAAGGAAACTTCTAGCCATCAGCATCAGCACATACAAAGACCCTGAAGGGAGAAAGACATTAGTCTGTTTTAAGAACTGAAGACATCTCTGATTGTAATAAGCAAGAATTAAGTTGAACAGAAAGAGTTTTATGCCCAAATAAAATCTGCGCACGCACACACACACACACTATAAAGCAGGAAGACCATTTAAGAGACTGTAACTGAAAAAGATAATGGTCTAGGTGGTGGCAATGAAGACAAAGAGTAACTGAAGAAGCTCCTTGCTTATAGTAAACAGAATAAAATATACAAACATCTAACATAAAATCTCACATCACTGTTCTAGGAATCTGGTGCTGGCAATCACATTTCATAGATGTGGAAGCTGAGGCTGTAAAAAAAGAGCACAGGTTTTACCTAAGGCCACGAAAAGTGTGTTTGAAGTCAACTGTCGGAGGTTCCAAAATCCTTGCACTTTCTAGGATCTCATAATACTTCCCAAGGAAGCAGAACTTTGAAATCTCATTGCTTGCATAACACACCTCTTAGAAATATAGTCATGAGTCAAGCACAATGGCACACACCTGTAATCGCAGACCTTGGGAGGCTGAGACAGGAGTATCAAAGGTCTGGGGCCAGCTTTAGCAATTTATAGAGGCCCTCCACAACTTAGTGAAACCCTGCTTCAAAATAAAACAGTGCTGAGGATATACCTTGGAGGCAGAATGCTCCAGAGTTCAACCCCCAGTAATTTAAAAAGAAAAAGGAAAGAAAGAAAGTCATGAGAATAATATTCTGATGAAGAGGGAGCAGTGTTCAAAAGAAAAAAAAAAAAAAAAAAAAAACTCAGCTCCTGTGACCAATGATATCCTTTACTCAAAAACATACCATGGAAATTTAAATGAAAAGAAAGATTTTCAACAAAAGTAGAGATAATTATACCTTGATAAACACCAGCAATGAATGGGTGTGCCACTTTATTTATTTATTTTCAGTTTCTGTGGGTCTCTTTCTAATAAATGTGAAACAATAAAATGAAATTATGGCATTTTATAACACTCATGAAATAGTAAATATAGGAGATTTAATTTTAACTTTCCTGCCAGCAGGCATCTTTCATGATCTATCTGCATACACAAGAGGGAGACAGGATTGATTTTAAAACAGATGAAATTGATGGTCTCTATGAAATGCACAGAATACTATTTTCACTTTATTTTGGGTGGAGTAAGGGTATAGTAAATTAATGGAATGCATAAGGCAAAATTTGAAAAAAACCATATGTAGCAAAACATATTTCAAGAGACTCATTAATAGAAACATGGCTTTTAGAGCAAAATTTTGACAGAAGGGTGAAGCATAAGTGAAAAAATTAATTGAATAGTTTGGAGCTAGAATAGTCTAAATATGAGTCATACCTTTATCATTTACCAGTTTTGTGACCTTCAGTGTCACTCTTAAAAGGCTCAAGCTAGTTAATTATGAGAGCTTAACTCTTGTAACTTAAGAATCGCTAGACAGATGGAAATTAATAAATAGATGGGCATATATTTGCAAGCCCACTACATACTTGTAATTATTAGTAATTACAGGTTGAGTATCCCTAATTCAAAATTCTGAGATCCCAAAATGCTCCAAAATCCAAATTTTTTGAGCACTGATATGATGCCACCACAAGAATTTTTTTTAAATTTTTTATTGTAGTAATTCGTGCAATATAGCATACATCTTTGTTAAGTACAAGTTGTTAACAACATATTTGCACACAATTCTCATTTGACCCCTTCCCCAATTCCCACCCCATTCCCTCCCCCTCGCTCCCCCTCAGGTTCACTTCAGTGAGTGACCTTGATATGATTGTGTAAGTACATCTTGTGCCTTAGGGTGTCCCTCTGCCCCATGCATCCACTACAATTAAATCAACTTCTTTGCTTATCGAGGATCTCTTATTTTCATCTGGGGACCCTCCTATGCCCCATCTTCTCCCTAGCATCCACATATTAGGGAGAACATATGCTTCTTTACTCTTTGTGACTGGCTAATCTCACTTAACATAATGTTTTCCAGTTGCATCCATTTCCCTGCCGATAACATGATTTTGTTCTTCTTTATGGCTGAGTAAAATTCCATTGTGTACATAC